>JAUMHB010097600.1:0-10520 GCA_032359685.1 Pittosporum tobira
ATAATCCAATTTGAAATCTAAGAATCCTATTACCATAAGAAATCTATTACCATAATAATACTATAAATATAATAATATATTTAACAAGATAATTACTAGTATTATTACTATCTCACTCATTATTTTCTGAATTTTTTTCTTAGCTTTGATTAATTTTTGATTAAATTCTTGTCGGTCTTCAAAAACTTAAATTAATTTGACGTCTAAAATAGATTAATTTTCGCTTATGTTAAGTTGTTATCCAATTAGAATTATCTAGACACTAAATCTTATTTTACTGCTTAAATCCGTCTTTTGACTTTTAAAATACTATTCTTGCCCCATATATATATATGTAAACTAGCTTATATATGTAAACTAGCTTCTCATCTCTAGAGCTGGGAATATTATCCAGAACCATGAATCTTCTTCTTTCTCAACATATAACCTTTGAAATACCGTCTTTTCTCCCTCCAAAGCCTCTCTGCCGATTCAAATGCGTCACAACCCATGGCGCGCGCTCTAACACCCGACCGACCCCATATTCATTAAAAAAAAAAAAAAAAAACCACCCCAATCATCAAAAAAATTTAACAAAAATGACACACACACACACACATGTTTATATATCGAGAATATAAGAAAATAGTAAAATATTATGAATTTTTTTTCGAGGAAAGTACTTATGCTTCCACTACGTACGGATTTGGTTACGATTCATCAGCCGATGACAAGAAGTTTGTTAGAATTGCAGTCTCTGTTGTCCTCGGTTATTGCTTGGCGGCCAAAGTTACTGGCTTATTGGTGATTGCTGTTTTTGATTTAGTGGAAGAAAATTTCGATGCTTTGCCATTGCCACCTTTTGGTTACGGTAAGGTAGGAAATTTAACGGTTCTTGGAGGGCGTTTTGTACGTTTGGCTTGGAATATTGATCGACTTGCGGAGTGAAGTTTGGGTGATGGAGGAATATGGCGTTAGAGAGTCTTGGACTAAATATAGTAGTACTGTTAATATACCTAGAAATTTTTGCAGTCGGGATGGGAAATTGTTGCTGATGATAGATGGTGAGAAATTGATTTTGAGCAATCCATATGAAGATTTATCACGGCATTTCAGAGACGTTTAAATATTGCTGCAACTATGTGGAGAGCCTTGTCTCGCCTCATTGCAGTTATGGCATTGAGACTTTGAGAGCATGTTTGATGATCGGGGTTGAAAAGGTAATTAAGTAGAAGATTACCCTTTTCGATCCTAGTAGTTTGTATTTTATATTATTTGTATTTTGGTAATTATTGTTGTCGCAAGCGAGCTGTCCCAAATATTGTCATATCAATTCAACAATTTTAACGTTTAAGTATATTAATTGTAAAAATTAGCTACAAATTTTTTATGCAATATAACCGTTGAATTAGATTGGGATAACGGATAAGATGGAATTTGGAACACATATTTGAACTCGTTGTAGGCATGATTTTCTTGAATGAAAACGGTATTTGTTCTAAAACAAAATTGATTGAATAAAGATTTTGTTAAGAAAAATTGGAGAAAATATAATTTTTTCAGGCAAATGGAGGGGATGGGATGATGTTGGAAAATTTCGAGCTCATTAGATCCTGAGGCTTCTTGTTCCGTCGCTGGTCCGAAATAGTTGTACGGATGACAAGGCCTTTGGTTGGAGACCGGGCATAAATCACGTTTTTTCGAAAAATCTGCAATTTGGTGGATGTGTTGATTGATTTATTTATTTATTCTTTTGTTTTGGGTTTATATCACTTTGTCTGGATATCGAACAATTCTACTCTGACCGAACAAACGGATGTAGAATCCTCAAATCGAATGTCAGATAACTCAGACTGTTTGCAACCCTAGAATAATAATACTATTAGCCTTTTATTGGGAATCTAAATGGCATGTTTCATTATTTTTTTCAATCGTCTGTCCCAATTCAACTTAAGATATATATTTTATTTAAAATTTAAAATTTATTTTTATAATTAATAAATTTAAATATAATATAATCGTCCAATTAAATATAAGACAGGTTGTGAGATAGAAAATGAAATAGTTGAATTTGATTACCTTTATAGGTGCTACATTGTACTAAATAGTACATTCTTTAGAATGTCATAGATCCGAACGACAAAGCTAAAACCGCGGCGGGAAGATAGGGGGAAAAAAAAAACAGGGGAATGATAGACGATAAGTTCTTCACATCAGCTATACATCAATAACCAAAACACGTTAACTTTCCCACTCCTGAAAGCATGCAGTAAGGGAAAGTTCACCCAAGGAAAAAGAAATTGAAAAATGGCTACACCAGGATACAAGGGTGAATCCATCTACCAAGATCAACGGCATAGAGAATAATAACAGCAAGAAACATACAAAAAGGGGTCCATATGACCCGACCTGAGAGGGTATCACGGCATGCATAACGGGTGCACGGCAAAATTAGTTACAGGTGAAGCCATGGCATACAGACAGAACAATGATCAGAATCAACGCGATGATGATTCCCAAAACAATCAGTTTGATCTTCATATTCTGGATCCACATCTTCCTTCTCATCTTAGTCCCCTGTTGCCTGAAATCTTGCGCCTGCAACACAATTTTTTTAATTTTAAAATCGGACCAAGTCCAACACCAATATACTTGAAGAAAAACATAAAAAGCACAGCAAGACGAAGGTGCTGCCCAATTGTTATGGGACCAACCCTTATGGCACTGGCTAGGGTCAAGCCTCATTATCCCTCCGAGCCCATCCCCCTCCTCCCTCCTTACAATAGTAAGTTTTCTTTAAAATATTAAAAAGACAGATAGACAACAATTTCAAGTATTCATAAAAGTATTATTTTAAATTCACGTCAGACATAATATAGAACTAAGGGGTAAGTTTGCCTACAAGTATGGGATTGGAGGCTTAAAGACTATTTCCCTATGCCTTCGCCATTTCTCCCAAATCTTTACTGTAGTTGAATAATGTTATAGTGGATTAAAAGTTACAAGAGGCTTGAAGACTATTTCCCAATGCCTTCGCCATTTCACCCAAATCTTTATTGTAGTTGAATAATGTTATAGTGGATTAAAAGTTACAACCTGTGAGCGAAGATTTTCAGTTTTGTCCACCAGCAACTCAATCTTCTCTCCACGGTCAAGAACCTGCACAATAAATTAATTTGATTCACGAAAAGCAAAGAATTTATGCAAGCCAGAAAGAAGCATGCACATGTAGAATTAACTAGAACACATTCAAGTTCCTAGTTGACTCTTACAATTGGAAAACAATAAGGAAAAGGCCCCTTACCTTCTCAATATTTTCCAACATCACTCCCTTGACTTCGGACACTTGAGCTTTAACTTTGGCAATCTTACTAATTTCTTCTGGATGGTCCACGCAGTACTGCATCTGCTCTTTCAGTTTTGGCCTACAATAGTAACACAGGATTGAAGCAGATCTATAGAAACAACAAAAGAGTTGCATATTCCATCGTTCCAAAATTAGAGATAGCCTTCTAAAACGACGACTTGTAATGAAAGGGTTATTTTCACAAACATATCCCTAACATTAGCTAGAAATATAATGGTAATAGCATATGATATTACTTAATCTATTAGAATATAGTAACGGCATGTTGGGAAATTCATGTCACTTTATTGCATAAATTGCAATGTATCTCTAATTCTGGAACGAAGGGAGTATCATCTAAGAGACAGAAGAGCAAGACACATACCCAAATTCTTTAGTCAAGCCTTTTGCAGCAACAGTTCCAGCCTTCCCTCCACCATATCTTTTGTTGAAATCATCCTTAATTCGCTCTAGAAAGGCAATGGGAATTTGCCTGCCAGCAGACTCAATGGCAACAACACAGTGGGCTGCAGATTCCATCCAACATAAAAGTTGCATATCAAAATCACTTCGAACATAATAACAACAAGCAACAAGCAAAATATCAACAGAAACAGTGAAAGAATGGGTTTGCCAACCTTCGTGAACTGTAAATACCTCAGCTTCAGATTACACCAAATACAGTGGAACAACAAACATTCTCAAATCCCAACCAACAAAAGCCAAACAACATCACATTATTATGCTACGAGTCTATGACCATTGAAACCATACTTTACAACCCAAAGAAACACATATCAATCAGCACAAGGCAGAATTCCCAATAGTGCATTTCTAGCACTAATGTATCAGAAGCTACATGTTTCCTATCATCTCCTATTCATCACTCAAAGCTTCAAATCTGACAATAAATAATCTACCTAGCGATTTAACAATAACTTCCTTCTTCCTTAATACAATTACCATTCACCAATGAGTCTAAAAGTCTCGTTCTTTCCGAAAGTTATGAAAAATGAAACGTAAAGCACAACAGAAACATCTTGATCGATAGTTATCCAAGTACATAGATATTTTTACAAAACCAAAAATTGCCTTGTCGATTTCCATAATTTCAGTGTTGTCTTCTTTCAGGCTCTATGAAACACACACACACACACACACACACAACGAGAATAGTCTACGAAATGTATTAGAAGAATCACAGACATTTATTAATATACACATACGTTAGAAATCAGCAATCACGACAACAAACAGCAGAAACCCATTAATCAGACACATAGGTAATTGCTAAAGAACCAAACTTTATTGACATTTGCATTGAAATAAATAAACAAACAAACAAGAGGATAAGACTCACTGAATCCATTATCAACGAGGTAATTGAAGGTGTGGCCATCGCAATTATAGGTGAACCTGTTTTGGGTAGAGGGGAGTTTTTGGAGGCATTGAGACGCGACAGTGGTGAAATTTCCTTTAAACTCCGTGTATTCTGCTAGGATCACGGTTCCTCGAGCCACGAAGGCGTAGATTAGAGACTGCTGCCCCATTCAAAACCTTAGTTGAACGAGAAAGGGAGGGTCGGAGAGACAATGTGTGACAGGATATTAGGGACAATGAAGGAAACGATGGGATGGGAGAAAAATGTGTTGGTGTTTTGTCTATATTCTTGGGTGACGAAATGTTCAGGTACGGGAATTGTACTGTACTTTATTAAAGAAGATTTTGATTAATTTGATTAATGCATATCCAAGGAGGATAAAACGGATTTAGTCTAACAACCTGTTTGGAAGGATCAATTTGTGTGCCTTGTTTTGGTTTTTTTATGCATAACGTAAATAGAATTAAATGACTCGAAATTTATTCGAGATCGTTCGATTAAAAGTTTAATTTGAGATCAATTTGAAATATTAACAAGTAGAATATGAGTAAATTTTAAAATTCGATAAATTATTTGAACCTTATCAAATTATTTTTTATATTAATGTTCAATAGTATTCGCTCAAAAATTTCAAATTACTCGGACTCGATTCGTATTCGGTCTTGATTCGATAACTAAATGAAACATACTCAAACTTCATTTCAAGTTCGTTAAATGTACGAGTAGAATATAAACACCTCAATATAGGACTCGATTCGACTCGTTTGCACTACTACTATGCATGGGGCCTGAGCCCAGCCGAACTCAATGTTTTCCTGCATTACCTTAGGGCTATCCAATTTTTTCGGGATAAATCTAATGAAGATAGGATTCCATTTAGAGTTAAAATAGAGCATCAATAGAGCCACTCAATGATCAAGCTTGACCCAAGTGAGGATCGATGATAAAGATAAATCATTTTATTGAATAAGTTAATTAAGTGAGGTTGGACCTTAAGAAAACTTCCTACATAGCCCATTTAGAGAATCGGGCTAACATAGTTAAGCAAAAATAATTTAAATTTGAATTTTAAGTTGATTGTTTATTCATCAAGGTAAGAGCTCCTAGAAAGATTGCTGCTTGATAAAAGATTAGTCAAGGCAAGCACTCCTCGAGAGATTGCTACTTGCCAAATAAATATATTAGAAATCATCATGGTATGAGCTTCAAGAGAAATTAAGGCTTGATGAAAGGTTGTCAGGGTAAGAGCTTCTTGAGAAATTGCCACTTTACAATAGATATAGGAAGTCATCAATGTAAGAGCTCTTAAAGAGATTACTGCTTGACGAAAAGGTTGTCAAGGTAAGAGTTCCTCAGGAGATTGCCGCTTGACGAAGGATATTTGGAATCATCATGATAAGAGCTTCTAGAGAGATTACCAATTGGCAAAAGATTATCAAAGCTAGAACTCCTCAAAAGATTGCTTCTTGTAAAGAGATATAGGGAACATCAATGTAAGAGATCGTAGAGAAATTACCGCTTCTCAAAAAGATTGTCAAAGCAATAGCTCCTCGAGAGATTGTCACTTGACGAAGGACATTGGATATCTCAAGGTAAGAGCTCTTCGAGAGATTACCACTTGATAAAACATTGTTAAGGCAAGAGTTCTTCAGCTGAGTGATGCATCTATGACTGACACACAGATGGAGCAGTATCGGCCTGTTAATCTCTACTGGTTCGACCAAAAGAAGAGTTCAAACAAAGCAAGGATATTCAGGAGATAAGATGTGTCTTCCACGAGAAAGAGGTAATTTCAAATTTATTTACTTGCATCATTCTCGTTCTTTTGCCTCTTATTTTTTAGATGACAATAATTCTCTTAATTTAAACAAAGTGAACTTCGACAGATGGCTCCCCCTCCAGAGGATTATCTACCAATTCTAGAAAGCACTATGAGGCAATTGTTAGTGATTAGGGAAGATAAATATCTCGGAGAGCGTGTGCCTTATCGTCTCTTGAGGTATACAGGTAAGTACTCGATCCCTATTGCTCCGCCAATAGTTGCCCGATTCTCAAATTTTTTTCATAGATGATGAAGGGGTTCACTTAACTCCGATCACCTTGTTGACAGGGCTTGGCCGGACTACTTAAGAGAGCTTTGTAGCCATCCTGATTCGGATGCCGCTCTTACTCCTTTAGCTATGCTCATCATCATATGAATTGAAGTGAAACCAACCAAAATTAAGGAAGAAAAAAAAAAAAATCTAAAATAACGATTGATTAATTCTTTCATAAATCAAACTCATTCAAACAATAACCTACACCTAAATTTAGATGTTTAAAAGCCACATTGTATGTCAATCTCCATTATATATGAATATCATAGTGTTTATTATGATACTAAAATAGAAACATATCTTGTTGAGTCCCAAATTTTTTTATGTTTGATCTCACCGGAACCATAATCTGGAAAAACAAAAAAAAAGAAAAAAGGAACACATAGTAAGCCCCACAGTTTTTGCCCTTAAAGGGAACCCTTTGGTGTGAGAATGAATATAAGGCATATGTTGAAATATGGAATCAACTATATGGAAATGTAGAGTTTAGAGAATAATTTATTACTTAAAGTACAATAAGAGATGAGAGATTTTATAGGATCCCTTAACTTGAGGCACAAACTAGATAATTAATAAGAGTTTGTTTCTCATTAAATTTGTAGAATCATTTTAGCCAAAATATTTAAAACTTGATCTCAATATGCAATGATTCGTGTTAGCGGAGGAATGCTTTTAATTAATTATATTATTAATTATGTTAAATATTAATTAACCATGGTTAATTGGAGATTAAAAATGCCGAATTTCTACTCCATTAAATACATGATTTGCCACATGTCATTCATCAAGGAGGGTATTGAGGGAAATGGGAGAGAGGTAGTAATGTAGGAGAGCCGGATCTCAATCTAATATATATATTACCTTATTGATACTCTTGAACCAGATGCATTCTAAATCACAACATTTTAAGGACGAATGTTACATAATTAATTTGTATCTAAAATTCAAGAAGAGAGAACTCATCCCATATTTATAATGTAATTTTATTTCTAAAACTAACAAAGGAAACTAATTATTTTAGACGATATATTTATTTAGGGCTCATTTCGTAGTGCAAATAGCATTAGTTATTCACTTAAGCTAATTCATTGTTTTAATTTTATGGCGTGACCTTGGAATATTTAGTTAGAAGAAAAATAGTACTATACATAGAGGCAAATAGACCAGATGGTCAGCTGGTAACAAATTTCAATCCTGCAAAAACAGCAGTTCAAGAACATGATTTCCGTTCCTTCTTCAACTTGGTAAATGATATGTCTTTAGTTACCATCCTCTTCATTATCGATTGTTGGGACATCCCAATGTCAATACTGGTTTTGATAATGACAAATATGCATGAACTAATACATTTGCAAGATGTCTCAGGAAATATATATATATATGATGCAGCATGTATGAAGAACAATTCAAAGATTATGCAATTATATGAAAACAATATTCTATTTCCAAAAGATGATTCTAGAATTTGGAAGAGCTTGAAGTATTGAAGACTAGATTCCTCTCATAGGAATTTTCATGTAAATGTTTTTTCTATGGTCCAAAAGGTGCAAGCTTGAAATAATATTTTTACTTATTTAGAAAAATATTTTTATTCTATTATTAAAATATTTTTCATTGAAAAATATTTTTATCTTTCATAAAAAAAATATTAATTATTATTCTCTACATCTCGCATATATTATATGTATCAAAAAGATTTTATGGCCGTTATGAAAATATTTTATGATCATTATCAAAAGATTTTATGGTCGTAATTAAAATATTTTATGGCCGTTATTGAAAGATTTTATGCCGTTATAAAAAGATTTTATGGCCATTTTGAAAAGATTTTGTGGCCGTTGGAGATTTTTTTTCCAACCTATATAAACTCATTCTCTTTTCATTTCTAAATAAATCAGCAAACAAACCAACAGAGATATTTTCAAGAGCCAACTATCTCTATATTTCTTCTCTCCATATATCATTTTTCATATATCTATTTTGAGAGATTTTTCCAAATATCTTAGATAAATATTATCAACAGCTTGTATCCATTAGATCTAAGAAGCGAGCACAAAATTCTTTTGGTATAATTTGTTTAGCCATAGAAGCTTTATTTATCACCATTTAATCACTATAATCAAAGGATGATTATTATAAGGTTGAATCGTTTGGGTTCTTGAGGAAGAGAATGTGGTTTCGTGTCCAAGAGAAGGTTGCAAAGATTCCAGGAATTGAGTCTTTGAATCTTTGAGGAATAAAAGGTGTTCTCTTGTCCAAGAAAGAATCGCAAAGATTCAAGTTACAATTTGTTGAAGGTTTCTCCACCGAGAAGAAGGTTATTAAGAATAGTAGATTATTAGGAATCTCAAGTCCGGAGAGGGGGCTTGAGGACTGAACGTAGGAGACTAGTTCCAAACCAGGCTAAATCACCGTGTTCATATGCTTGGTAATCTTGTTCTTTATATTGTTTGTTGTATATTATAATTTCTCACCATATATTCATTGTTTATTAATAAAATTCTTCAAAACCATAAAAGAGTTAACAATCTATTCAACCCCCTTCTAGATTGTTTTTAATTTGTTTGCTGAGTGTGTGCAAACATCACAAAAAGTAGATCCATTGGATCTGCAAGCTCTTATGGTTGCGAAGAAGAAATTGTGTCACACTATTATGAAGATATAGATTCTGATGAGGAATTGGATAACATGACTGAACGAGAAGTTGCTCTTCTTTCTTGACATCTACAAAAAGTATTGGGGTGTCAATCAAAATGGTTTAGTAAGAAACTTCTCAAATCCAATAAAAGTGGTAACTATCTAAAAGCTTGTTCCAAATTCCATCAACCCGAACACCTCAAAAGAGATTACTCACGAAGAAATAGAGGCAAAGAACACATAGCCGAAATCAGATGGGATCTTTGCGAATGAGAGGATGATATTGAGCAAAATGAGGTTATCAACCTATGTCTTGTCGCAGCTGATGACTCTATCACAAATCATGAGGTACCATCTAAACTTCCTTCCATAAATAATCATATTGCTTTAGAAGATGTAGATGAAAATGAATTTTATACATTTGATGAGCTCCAAGAGGAATACAATATGTTTTTTGAAAGAAATGATATTTTACAAAAAGAATTTGATAAACTTGAAGAAAAATCAAATCATTTTCACGAACAAAAGAAAGTTTTGGAAGAAGAAAATATTGAGTTGATATTATTAAATAAATATTTGGCTAAACAAAATGAAAGTTTGATTTTGGAAAAATAAAATTTACAAAGTCAACTTGAAGAGCTCAAAATGTCATAAGAATCTCTCTCATTTATGCCTTCCGAAGACAAAACACTTAAAGAAAACGTCGAAGTCCTGACCAAAGAGCTTGATAACTTAAATACCATCGTGACCAAGTTTACAAAGGGAAAATAAACTTAGATGAAATGTTATGAGTGCAATGACCCGCCTTTAATCTAGATGGCTTAGGATATACAGGAAACTCCACCAGCATTAATACACATCAACCATTGTATCATGCCAAGAGCAAAGAAACAATGATTAATGTGACGTCCCCAAATTTTCACCTCTGAATTCTCGTGAAAATCTCGTCGTCATATATCACCTCAGCATACTAAGTTGCCAATATTTGACAACTTGTCATGTTATATCTTACAAGGATCTCACATACAAATAAATTTACACAGCGGAAGCATAAAACTTAATTAAATAATTAAGGTCTTAC
>JAUMHB010097632.1:0-10518 GCA_032359685.1 Pittosporum tobira
GTTTTGTTTTGGGTTTGATTAATAAATTATGTTGGTTGGTTCTGACCTCCAGGAACATTATAGTCCAGCATCTGTCGTAAACATAATAAAAACAAAATGAGTAACACAAATCTGGCTGCAAATCAATAATGAAACGTGCTGCTAGAACAAGAAACTACTGCAACAGACCTTGTCCACCCATTGCTGGGATTCTTTGGCAAACTTGATAACGGGGTCATCAAGGAGCTGGGATTTCAAGACGGAGTAAACCTCCAAGAACGTCGACTTTTTCACTTCTCCCGTACTTTCCACCTTTAAGTTCTTGAAATCTTGAACTAATTTCTCCATTCTCAAATTAAGGAAACTATGGAATAAAATTTAAGAATGAATTGGGAGGAGATTAATAGACAGAGAAAGAGAGAAGATGGTAAAGCTGATACGTTATGTTTCGCAAACCGAACAGTCTCCGATACTACGTTAATATAGTACTCCGTATCTTGAGTCGCATGAAAGAACACCTTATAATTTTGTCTCTTTGAGCCGCTTTTGTGACTTACTAATATTAAAAACTGACTGATATTTTGGCTCTTATAATTTTCTAGCCCCAAGATACTGAGTTTGCGTGTTGACTTTGTGTTAACTAGATTAAAAGCACACACTACACGTGTAAGTTTAATTTTATGTGTATATATATATATATATAGAAAGTAGCGACTTAGAGAGCAAAGAGTGGTAGAAGTTATTTGCAACTCTTTCCTTTCTTTTTATAAAAAACAAATATAAAAATATAATAATTATTAAAATATATTATAAAAATTATTAGACTGAAAGAATGTGTTATCATGTCATAATAGAAGATTATTAGGTCAAACGGCACAACCGAAATCCAAATTGCCAAAACAAAAAATTAAGAGAAAAAGGAGAATCTCAGTTCAGATCAAAACAATAATAGCCTAAAGTTTTGATATTCTAAATAACTTCTTTTTTGTCGTTTCCGATATCGTTAAGAATCTATTACATGAAATATAAATTTAAATCTCACCTCGAGATGTTAAATCCTCCGGTACTGGGATATACTATTTTTACAAGTTTCATGGATGACTTCTAATTTTAAATTGCAAGCAGGAGGGCAACGTCAAGTGCTTACGGTCGCACCTACCAACTCTAATTTTGAGGACATATCATGTGAGCGATCCACCTAATTCGGAGTAAATTCATGAAATATAAAATAATTATTCAGCATATTGCATTAGTCATGAAGTCAACACATGCATGCTTTTTTTTATTGTGTAATTTGTCGATAGGTTCCTAAATTGCGCTACGATCAGCAGCGCAACACATCTTTTATCTATTAGTTTATACGTTAATTGCGCTACCCTAACTCCAACTACGAGATTATCAGCCAAACGCCAACGTCTTCCATCATCCTCTATCTTTTAGTTTCAAAGTCATACTTATGTATGACTGCATTACTAAGAAGTTAGAAAGAAAATAGGGTGTGTTTGAATTATCCTTGAATTGATGGCTGTAAGGTATATCTCAGGTCATGATGGTAGCTGTCAGATTAGACTTAGGTCACGCAAAAGTTAGTGTTGGAGACCGGCCTAAACCTAGGGCATCAGTTTGGTTGGCCTGAATCGGTCAAATAGTCCGAGCACCACATTGACTTACAATTAGAGCTCAATAATTTTGTTAATTAATTTAGGTGCATCAAAACCACAAAGAGAGAAGCCTAAACAGAATCTGCTTGCACAATAATCAATGCATTTAACACGTCGTATTTTATCAAACAACTAATGCACACAATCTCTTTTCCTCCTTAAGAGATTCTATCTTGTCAAACAAGTAAGGTTTCTATATAAACTCTACTCCTCCTCAGGTGTTAGTTATTCTCTAAACGTAAACACCTATTTTTAGGATTTCAATTTTTATTATGTCCTATATTTATTCTCACATAAGAGGATTTCTCTCACGATTTCGACCATAGAACTAACAACGTATTCTGTATTTTTAGGTTAGAGTTTGGACGACATCAAGGTAGGATTCGAATAAACCAAACTAGATGAAATTCAGATATCAACAAAACATTGAAGAGCCGACCAAATTCAAAACAGCGTAACCCCTCCCTCTCTTGTTCACCACCGTACTATGCACTCGATTCCCTTGTTGGTAAATATACTTTCTCCGTCCCAAAAAAGTTTAATACTTAATTTTTCTAGTCATCTTAAATTAAGTACAATGTTTCTTTTTTTAAAAATTTAATAATATAAGTTGTCTAATTTAAATTTACTTTATCAAATATACTCTATCACTTCAACCATTGTTCCAATATTATAGTTTACTACTTTAATCACTAATCTAACATTATGATTCACCATCAAATACTACTCCATTATCTAAAATTATAATAATGTAAGAATAATTTAGATAATTATTTTTTAGTCGAACACATTTATTAAAATTCTTGTTTTTTTTCAAGTATCTCATTTTTATTTTTATTTTTATGAATGGAGTATAATATTTTGATTCTCGCTGCTTAGATAGATGCAATTTTTACTCCTATAAAGGCATACTACACAATACAGTAGCTACCATGTTATGTATTATCATATATATGGGCCAAGCCCACTAGGGTTTATTTTGATGTAATCTAAGGCTATAAATATAGCCTCTTTTGTGCCTAAAACATTTGAACGTGTACAATATATATTTTTATTCTTTCTAAAGTTCCAATATGGTATCAGAGCCGTTTGGCTCCTGTCCTCTGTAAATCAGAGTTGTTTTCATCGACTACTACGTATTTTTCAAAGACTGCTGTCTTCTGCCTTCATCCAGTCACTTTACGCAACTTCGATTATAACAATCAGCACATCATTGTGTTCATCTTCTTGAGACGACTCACCATAAACTCGTCATTTCAGATTTGGAGCCTCCACGCGGCCTCAAGCCTACACACGACGTGCAAAGATTTTATCTTCTACTATCACATGCCATTTCCTGCACTACGCGAGCTAATTCAAAGTTGAATTTGTTTTTTGACCAGTTCAGCACCTTTTTGGGCGGTTTTCTTGTACTTTGGACATGTTCCTGCATTTTTTTTTGGTGAGATCTATCCAATTTTGAGGTCAATTTGGAATAATTCATCTTGTAAAATACTAATCTAGTTTAATTTTGCTCAAAATCCTTCAAACGTTGTTATCTTTTTATTGATTTTGCAATAACCATGGACAAAAATGATAGTACATTCCCAATTTAGACCATTCTTAATGGTTCAAACTATGTTTTGTGGTCTCAAGTCATGAAAAATATTTTGAAAGGCAAGAAGATATGGAGTGATAACAAAATTCTAGCACATAAAAAGGATGAATCTAATTCAAAATTTTAGGATCGCCTTGAAGATTGGGATAACAAAAATCATCAGGCTATCACTTGGTTTACAAACTCATCCATTCCAAAAATTAATATGCAGTTCGGGCAATATGATACTATAAAGGAAGTGTGGGACCTTTTAGCCACTCGTTACACTACAGTTGATCTTTTACATCAATATCAAATTATGAGTACTATTGCAGAGCAAAGACAGAAGCCTGGCTAGTCTATTACTGAATTTTTTTCACATATGAAGTCACTTTGGGATCAATTGGCTTTGTCAGAGCCAAAATGGGAGTGGTCTAAAGATGTTGAGCATTACCAGACCTACAGGGATAAAAAACGACTTATATAGTTTCTTATGGCTCTTGATCCAATGTTTGAACCAGTAAGAGCTTCACTTCTACATCGTATTCCGTTGTCATATGTTAATAGCGCAGTTTCTAAGCTTATTTCAGAAGAAACTCTCTTCATGTGCTCAAGCTCAATTCGACCGATACTGTTTTGTTTACTGATTCTGTACTTGCTACTCATCCTCAGGCATCACCTCAGTCTTCCAGGATTCATGGATCATCAACTAATAGGACAGTGAGAACTGATTCCAAATGAACTTTTACTTGTAACTATTGCCAAAAATCTAGTCATTCTTATACAAATTGTTTCAAAAAGCAAAAGAAAAGTAAAAATCCAGGTTATCGTCTCGTTGCTGCCACCACAACTAATATTGATGTTGGTCATGATCCTCCTACTACTATAGTTGTGAGTGACCTTAGTTCCATTATCCAATAGGTTTTATCCCATACTGCTAATCCTCATGTTACTTTTTTTGTTTCTACTGCCTCAGGTACTTCTTGGTATTTTGATTTTACTTGCTATAACCACTTGACTAATAATTCTGCCATATTATCTCATATTACCCCAGATACATATCCTACTAGCATTCATACTGCAGATGGCTCAATCTTGAATGTCCATAAAAGTGGACACATTTCTTCTCAAAGTTTGTCTCTTCCTAATACATATTTCATTCTTAAGCTCAATCTAAAACTTATGTCTGTTGGCCAATAATGTGAACTAGGATTTAATGTGTTTTTTTTTTCTTCTGGTTGTCATGTGCATGACCCTCAGATGGGAAAGGTTCTTGGGACAGGCCGTAGATGTGGGAGGTTGTTTGAGCTCACATCTTTTCACATTCCTCATAAGAAAGCTTCATCACATCTCATTGTTGTTGCATCTTCTTCGTCTAGCTCTAATCCTAGTCTTTGGCACTCTTGGCTAGGTCATGTTTCCTTCAATCGGTTGTGTCCTTTATTTTTTAGTAGTTTGTTATGTTTTGTCAAAAAATAAAAATCTGATTGTTTATCTTATAAACTTGTCAAACAAACCGTTTTACCTCTTCCTATCAATAATTCCATTTCTGTTGCTCCTTTTGAGTTAGTTCATTTAGATATATGGGGGCCCTCTCCCAATGCTTCCTTAAGAGGGTCCAGATACTATGTTATCTTTATTAATGGTTATTCCCGTTTCACATGGATATATCTTATAAAAAAATTGTTCTGAATTGGCTAATATTCATAAAAAGTTTGCCACTATGATCAAACTCAATTTTCTTGTAATGTCAAAGCTTTTCACACAAATAATGTCATGGAGTATAAAAAAAGTGATTTCCTCTAATTTTTTACGTCTAATGGTACCCTTGTACATAGATATTGTCCTGGTACCTCTCAATAGAATAGTCGTATTGAACACAAACATAGAAACATCTTGGAAATTATGGGTGCCTTGCTATTGCTGGATATGTTCTTGAATGCTTCTGGGGAAAAGTTGTTTTTACTGTTGTTTATACTTTTAATAGAGTTCCTTTTCCTCTTTTTAATAATCAATCATCATATGAAAGGTTGCATGGTTCACCTCCTTTATATGATTTGTTTAGAGTCTTTGGATGTGCTTATTTTGTTCTTTTTCAGCGACATGAACGTACAAAGTTAGAACCTCGTTCTCGCTTGTGTTGTTTTCTAGGATATGATATCAAATATAAAGGATATCGATGTTGGGATCCTGTATCTAAATGACTTATATATCTCGTCGTGTTGATTTTTGGGAACATAAAATGTTTTCCTCTATGTCTAAATTTGAGATAGACACTTCTACTATCATCCATCATTTTACTAATCCATTTTTAGAGATATCTTCTGATAATAATTCTATAGGTTTTAGTCTTAATGATTCTGTATGTTTTAATCCTACTGATTTTAATGCAAGATTTTCTGTTTAGCTCACACAACCTTCTTCACTTGTACCTGAAAATCTATCTCAAGAACATGTTTCCACTGATTGTTTTGCATCTCTTCCAATCATTGAGCCTCTTCGTTGTTCCACCCGGGTAGGACGACCCCGACCTCGTCTTAGTGATTATCATGTGTCATGTGCTATTCAAATCTTACATGAACCTCAAAATTTTCAAGAAGTTAGTACTAATCCTTTATGGCAACAAGCAATGACTGAGAAATTAGAAACATTGGATAAAACATATACGTGGGATATGGTTACTTTACCTACAGGGAAAGCAGTTATTGGTTGTCGATGGATCTAAAAGATCAAAACAAAATATGATAGTACAGTGGAAATATATAAAGCTCGACTTGTAGCTAGAAGGTTTACTCAAAAATATGGGATTGACTATGAGGAAACTTTTGCTCATGTGATTAGACTTACATCTATTCGTAGCTTACTCACTATTTTTGCAACTCGTCATTGGCAATTATGGCAAATGGATATTAAGAATGTTTTTCTTAATGGTGATTTGTAAGAGGACGTGTACATAAAACCTTTTCCAGGGTATTCTTATTCTCCTCACCAGGGTATTCTTATTCTCCTCGAGTATGGTTTGCTAAGTTTAACATTGTCCTAAGTCAGATTGGTTTCCTATCTAGCCCTCATGACCATGCCCTTTTTATTCGTCATACTGATAGTAAGATTGTTCTCTTACTTCTTTATATTGATAATATGATTATTACTAGAGATGATATTGCAGATATATCCGATCTCAAGGCATTTATTCATCAGCAATTTGAAATGAAAAATATAGGACCACTCAGCTATTTCTTGGGACTTGAAGTATCTAGTAACTCTTCTGGTTATAGCCTTTCAAATACCAAATATGTTTTAGATCTTATTGCTCGTGTTGGTATTACAGATCATAACATAGTTTCTACTCCTCTAGAGACTAATGTCAAGCTCACTCCTACAGATGGCACTCCTCTTAATGAGGCTACATTATATCGTCAATTGGTGAAAAGTTTGATCTATCTCATTGTTACTCAACCTGATATTGTCTATGTTGTTCATTTGGTCAATCAATATATGTCTGCTCCCCGCACCACGCATTATGCAGTTGTTTCTCGGATTCTTCGATATGTGAAAGGCACTATATATTATGGTATATATTTTTTCACAAATTTTTCTCTTGAGTTACATGTATAGTCAGATGCAAATTATAATGGTGATCCCACTGACCGACGTTCTACTATCGACTTTTGTTTCTTTTTTGGCGATTCCCTTATTTCTTGGCATAGTAAGAAATAAACGGTAACCTCTAAATCTAGCACTGAATTTGAGTATCAAGCTCTGGGTGACACTACTCAGGAACTCATTTGGCTTCATTGATTATTGACCGATATGGGTGTTTCACTTCCTCCAGCCACTATTTTTCACACTGACAGTCGAAGCACAATAAAAATTGTTCACAATGATATTTTCATGAGCGCACCAAGTACATTGAGACTGATTGTCCCTTTATTCGTTAACATATTGATCATGGCATAGTTCGTCTCCTATTTGTTCCCACACTTGCTCAAACATCTGATATTTTCACTAAAACTCATCCGTCAGCTCGTTTTTGTGATCTTGTTTCCAAACTCAAGTTATTATCTACTAAACCATCTTGAGTTTGAGAGGAGATATTAACATATATTTGGGCCAAGCCCATTAGAATTTATTTTGATGTAATCTAAGGCTATAAATATAACCTATTTTGTACCTAAAACAGTTGAACATGTGAAATATATATTTTTATTCTTCCTAAAGTTCCAATATGGATGTTCCCAAATTTAATCCGTCGCCATCTATATCATATGTTAGATCGACCATGTTATTTTTGAAAGCATTTATCAATATTTCATCTTACAAAGTTGGTGGAGTGATACCATAAGGGCCCACACCTCATATGATGTACTAAGAAGTGCAGCTACTTATCCTAGCCAAAGATCATGTTGAAAACAAAACAAATGCTGACAACACCATGCAAATCTATTCGGGGTCCAATCATCTCTAACTCATAACAACGAATTCGGTAATGCAACTCTATGCAACATCATTAACGAGCTGAACTAAATCGAGCACAACTAAATCAGGCACAACCAAAAATACAGTCGATGAACACAATAAAAAAAGGTGAACATTAAGAGACCTAAACCGAATCACGTCCGAGTTAGAAATCTCTCGTGTGCATGGTTAAATAGTTCAAGCCCGAATGACAATACAATATAGAAGCTACAAGCGTTGAAGATCTATATAGTGTTGGGGAAAAATGCCTCCCACAATAGCCATTGTCAGTGATAAATTAAATAACAAGTTGAACAATTAACTGCGAAAACGACAATAAGTAATTAATAAACATACACAATGTTACCAAATTTTACGTGAAAAAATAACCACTGGATGAACTGTGATTAAATCTACTCAAATAATATGAGTACAAGGTTCTTTCCAAATTAACAATTGAAATATTATTACAAGATAAAATAGTAACAACAATACATTAATTTAGATGACTAGCTAAATTAACCTACTACAAAATATGGTAGAAACCCGAAGTTCCAAGATTTAATTCCGTCATTCTTTCTCTCAACCCGTCGTTGTTTACCGATGTGCACCAAAATGAGTTTGCTCTTTTTATTTACGTAGCCTGCTCTCATGCACATACCAATTTCTTTGACAACACCATCTATTTATATTGCTAACTTGGCCACCTAATTTTTATCAAAACCAAAGTAGATTATGATTCACTTTTAACTCGTTTTCTGATTATAGAAAGGAATCCAAATTTTAAATAAATTAGACTTCACAAAAGTCTCCAACTTGTATCTTGATTAATAATGCAAGGAATTAACATATACGATGCCCAAGTTCTTTAAATTTGTGAACTACATGCAACAAATGCCAAACATAGGCCCAAGTCAACGACACTTGACCGAAGACTCACCCCGGCTCGAATCAAATGAGCCTACATGGCCTATTGGTCCACACATTCAAGTGTAATCTACCCACTGGCCTACCGGGCTTCGAAATGCCCGAACTCGCATGACTTTCTAAGCGATGCATTTATCAAGCCTTGCAAAAGGTCGTGGACTAGCCTTGCCTACCCAATCACACTCTCAAAAGGGTTTCCTTACAAGCTTTTCTGGTTACAAACTATAGCTCCAGCAGCAGTTTACCCCAAAATTGACCTAGTTTACAATCGAATCATCGTTTACTAACCTAAACATGCATCGCTAAACAGTGAAGGAGCCAATCCCTATGTAACGCCCTGGATGAAGGCATATGTCGAAAACTAACAGACTTGGCAGTCTATTTGTGCCTATCACAGTACCACTCAACTAACCACAAACCACAATACTCTTACATCCACCTCGCATGCCCACTAGAGTAAACCTTCAAGTTGGGGGTCATTGTTGGAGACCGGTCTAGAATTAGGGCACCAGATAGGTTGGCCTGACCCAATCATAAAAGCCGAGCACCACGCTGATTACAATTAGGGAACACTAATTCTCCTAATTAATTTAGGAGAATTAAGCCTAATGGACTCAACTTACGTAATACTCAATGTATATAAAACATTTCCTATTTTAACTGACAACTAATACATACAATCTCTTCCACCTCCTTAAGAGATTCTATCTTGACAAACAAGTAAAAGTTCGTATAGAACCCTACTCCCTCTCTATTGTTAGTAAGTCATTCTCTAAACATGAATACCTCCACATAATTGATTTCGAATTTTCATATGTCCTATACCTATTCTTACATCGTCGGATTTCCCCCACAACTCCAGACGCTAAAGTTATGTTTTGTGTTTTCAAGTCAGGGTCCGGAAACATCAAACTACTCCGACAAATCAATCTTTGTAAAATTTGGACATCAACAGCTAGCATGGATCATTTTCTTGTATATGTAGAGCAAGTTGTGATAGATTTGATTTAGCTAATACAATAAGTTATTTTTACCTAAGTTAGAAGCCGCATGAAAACGGAGAAAGAGGACCTCTATTAATAAATCTCATACTGAATTGGATAAGTACCTCGACATTAGAAGAGTACTAGTTAAGTTAGAGTTCGTTGGTAGCCTAAGTATTTTAGTACATACTCTATTTTTATTTTTTTTTGTTCCCCTTCCGGTGTCCGGTAACCCATTTGGAATCCAACTAATCCGGTTTAGTACGTACTCTATTATTTTGGGATATATAACTTGTACTTCAACTCTCGTGGATGATTGAGGGCAACGCGTAAGTGCTTACGATCATGCACCTACCAACTTCAGTTGCGAGAAGATATCATATCGTTATCCACCTTTGGAGTAGATTCATGAAACATAAAAATAGGTATTCAGCATATTGTATTAGTTTATGAAGTCAACAAATACATAATTTTTTGTTGTATAATCTATCTATAGGTTCCTAAAGATGCCTAGTGCTATCATCTTCTATCAAAATTCTTATCATGGGCAACAGAGAGATGCCGGCAGTTGAGCGAGCGAGACTGGATCAAGAGCAGGGTGCTAGTTATTGCATTCCGATAGCAAAGCCAGAAAGAGTGGGAGAGCAGTCATTTTAATCATATGTTTCTTTATCGTCATAGTCTTAGCTCTTGGGACTGGCCTCGCTGCACTGCGTGTATCAAAGGCATCTCAAGGAATGAAGTATATGTTTCTTGTGAAAGATGCGGCGACTTCAAGTTGTTACATGAGAAGGCTTAACCTACTTGGAGAATAAGTAACATAATTCTAACCCAACTTGGAATCTAAAAAACCTATTACCATAAGAAATCTATTATCATAATAATACTATAAATATAATATTAATTAATATTATATTCTCTAATAATAATAATATAT
>JAUMHB010097665.1:0-10516 GCA_032359685.1 Pittosporum tobira
TTTTAGTAAAATAATTGTCATTTTAGTTATTTATTTTTGTAAAAATATATTATATTATTATAATAGTATAAAATTTATATTATAATTTATGTTGTTAAACACATTATTTTTTAATTTATAAATTTGTTCGAAAAAAGTGTCATGTGACAAGTTAAATAAAGTATTGAACAACCAGTCTTATCTGAAATATAATACAGTATAAATTAAAATAAAAAAAAAAATATCTAATTTATAGTAAGATAAGTTGTGGACATTGACGGCTAAAATAATCCAAAAGAGAGTCCAATAAAGTGTCATATAGAGTCAATGATTGGCACATGTATGCTTATGACCCAAACATAATAAATACTTTGTGTTGAAGTCAAAATTTGGCCAAGGAAATTCAAAAGTGGCAACAAGCATAGACTATCATCTATAGAGTTTAGCGTAGAAAGTAATCGAAATTCGTCGAGAGTTAATTACATATAGACATCAACGATTGAGAATTATTTAAAAGTTTAAATATAAATTAATCGAATTTTGATAAAATCTTTAAAATAATAATAATTAAAATAAATAAATATTAATTGGATTTGGATTAAAAAATTTAAAATAACAATAATTAATTTTAAACCAATCAGTAGCATAAACTATTAAACCTCTTCCATCAATTCAGTTCTTTCACAAAGCACCAACATATGACGTACGAATCCATGCATCTCATAGTCAAACAAAACATTTAGATTTGTAGATAGTCGAGTGCGTAATAATATCATCCAAATATTCTCCGGTATATTCAGAGAGAAATGGGAGTATATACTGCCACGTAGGCTTTAGTCAAGGTCAAAGGAGATTGGAAATACATGCATGAAATACTGACTTTGACAGAGTCAAAGATTCCAATTATTTTTTTTTATCTAGTTTGATAGTTGAAGTTACTGTTAACTATAGTACAAAATTTAAGAAATTCCAAAAATATGTTTATATAATTTTTTATATTTAATATATTTACATGTTATATTTTTTAATATATTTAATAAACAAAAAAAAATAATATATAATTATATTTTTAAATAACTTAAATTTTATTTTAAATATTATTAAAAATTATTATATTTAAATTAAGACCAAGAGAGTACATTATTTGACCTTTAACTATACATGAAGCTTAACCTTGAATTTATTAATTCCTATGACCGAATACAGACCACATTATTTGACCTCCCCCACATGAGGCTTAACCTTGAATTTATTAATTCCTATAACCGAATATATAGTATATGGGAAAACACAGTTTCTTGTTTAATTTTAATTAGATCAAAGGCATACGTGTTTATTTGTGTGATTGTGTGAGTTAAGAATTCTAGTGAAAATAAATTTATATTTAAAAAAAATGAAAGAGTAGTTATTAGAAGTTAATTTTAGTTTAAAATTAAGAGATAATTTTGTAATTTAACGTGATAGAACTTTATTTGGTTCCTCTCACTTTAAAAATAGATATGTGTAGCAATCCTTGCGGGACTCGCGACACATTGCTCCAAATGATCAATTTATATTTTATTTTTAAAAATAAATTATTTTAATAATATTTATATTAATTAATTTAAAAGAATTTTAAAATTAATACAATAATATATTTAACATATTTGAAAAAAATTGATAATTAAATAAAATTTTCTTCATAATTTGTAACTTATTTAAGTTAACAAACATAACCATCATAACTTATCTAGGACGACATTGGCATATGTATTTAAATAATTAAATGGATCAGATAAGATTATGGTCTTGTTTGCTACAACTTAATGATAATAATTAGACTATAAGTGGTGAAAAAGAATTGGTGAGGAGTTTTTTTCACTATTTTTTTTTTAGCTATCAAGTTAATTGATAAATATTTGTTTTATACCCATATTATCTCAAATAACTATGAAAAATTAATTTTAATATTCTTTTTTTTTTTTTGTAAGTAAGCTATTTTGAAAAAAAAATGTGTAAACTTATTAAATAAATTACTTAAACTAAACTGCTTCATTTTTTTTATAGGTTATTTTTGAATAAGGTGCACAAATGAGGCCTATGCTTTAGTAAGTATCCAAATACAACATAGGATAAAAGTACCGTTTCATCCAACCCAACATATATTATCCATGTGTAAATCTCAATGGTTAGTATTCATCACATCCGCTACTATATATATATATATATATAGGGGTCACATCCAAATACAACATAGGATAAAAGAATTATTTCATCAAACCCAACATCTATTGTCCAAGTGTAAATTTCAATTGTTAGTATTCATCACATGTGCTATTAATAGTAGCGGATGTACACTATTCTCAACCATTGGATTGAAATATGAACAATAGATAGTGAGTTTGATGAAACAGTATTTTTATTAAATGTTGTACCTGGATTAGAATACACACACACACCCCATGTGGTCTGACTGACTGAAACTAAGAAATGAACAAAAGTCTTGTAATTTGTTTATTATTGAGATATCATAAGTGAGTTGAGTCTTTATTGAATAAATAATAATAATAAAATTAATATATTAATGAGTTTAGACATATTGACTTAAGCTTTTAGGTTAAAGTGGGGCTCTAAATATGTGTATTAATACCTTATGAGTACGCATGTGACGTGTCAGGTTCCTCAATTATCCCAACAATTAGCATCAGAGTTACGGTGGATTAGTCCTGGGTAATGATGAACTTATTCAAGAAATGCGATAATAGTTAAGGCTCGTGATATTTCAAGAATGACATCAAATTCCATAATGGTTGAAGAAAAATATTTCAGTCATGTGTTTTAATACTTCATGGTTATGTATGTAACGTGTTGGAATCTCAGGTTATCCCCCAACATTTATGACGAAATCCTTAATTTTAGTCCTTAGGATTATTACAATGTGTCTATTTTAAGAAAGTTTAATAAAATAAATTATTCAATTTATCTTATTTTATCAAATGTCAAAACTATTACTCTAATATTATGACTTATTATTTCGACTACTATTTTAATATTATGACCTACTGCTCCAACTACTACTCAAACATCTAAAACAATAATACTACAAAGATAATTTAGATAATTTTTTCATAATCAAATGCATTTCTTAAGATCCATAAAATATGAAACATTGCAATGAATCCGAGAAAAGGTACGTGACATATCAAAAGTTCAAATCTTAAATTCTTGTATTTTACCCATTGTTCTAAACATTATCGCTTAACTCCAATTAATTCCCAAATAAATCCTGGAAGGTCTTTTGACACTTAGGTCAATTGGCCGCCTAGGTCCGATTAATTCATGCATATGTGATTATTATCCGATTAAGATTGTCTAGGTACTAGACATTACTTCTACTGCTTAGTCTCCTTATTGATTTTTAAAACACTAATTTTTCAGCAAAAAAAAGAAAAAAAGTGCATTTCAAGACTGACATGTTGTAAACTATCATGCCATCATGGTCAATTGTCCACGAAATTAAGGTGTTGTTCTATTAATTTTTATACGATAGCGTCCTTTCTTAATGTCGTGTAATAATTATCATAGACTTACAACTGTTTTTCATTGAAATTTGGAAAGATTTTCTCAACTAAAAGCTGTACTAGTAGATTTTGTAATTAATATTATATTATAGTATTTATAGTAATTCTAGTTTTTATAGTATTAATATTTATGGTATAATTAATATTCTAGTATTTGTGGTATTAATATTAGTTAGTATTCAATATAGAATTAGATTTTGTTATTTGGCCTGTAAACTATTATAGTTTATTCTATAAGTTAAGTATGCCTATATAAGGTCTTATATGTACTCTCTAATTTTTAAGTCATAATAATATAGTTTTTTTCTTATATTGTTTAATATATGGATTCCTCATATATTATGTTTGTTATTTATATTTTCATATAAACTCTAATATAGTATCAGAGCCTATCATAAACCCTAGCCGCTTCCGTTGCCTGACCCTAATAAATTTTGGAGAAGGGTTATGATTATTTTGGTGTTTTGAATTTTGAAGAAATTCAAAACTACCGCTACTACTGCTACTCCTACTGCTACTGCTACTCCTATATCTATTGCTACTGTACTGCTATTGTTGACTATGTTTGATTGTCATTGGCTACATTATGATGTCATTCACTACTGTTGATTATGTTTGTTTACCATTGATTATGTTATGATGTCAGTGACTACTATTACTATTTATTATGTTTACTAGTTTCAGTCTTTTTATGTAACAAACTAAAATTCGTTCTATAAAACTTTTAGCTTGAGAGGAAATGTTGGAGAATATAATATTAATTATATTTATATAATTAATATTATATTACAGTATTTATAGTAGTTCTAGTATTAGTTAGTATCCAACGTATAATTGGATTGTGTTACTTGGCCCGTAAATTATCCTAACTTGGTCCATATGTTAAGTATGTCTATATAAGGTCTTATATGTACTCCATAATTCTTAAGTCATATTAATCTAATTTTGTTATTATATTGTTTAATATAAGGTTTCATTTTATATTATGTTTGTTGTTGATTTTATAATATATATATATACTGTATTTGGAGAAGGCTAATATAATTGTCTGGTAGTTGCATTCAGACCATATAATTTACGTATTTATTTATTTATTTATAATAATAATAATAATTTTTTTGGTACGACATTCTGATATGAACAAGCAAATAAAATTAAAACCCAAGTTTGAATTACAAACATCCTTACAAGAGCGTCCGACTATTTACACGTACATCCAAGTAGTTGCCAGCGTACTTGTTGAGTTAATTAGCTTTCAATACACTTGGAAGTGTATACATCAACCCTAATAAAAGCACGCCACCATCATTGAATTTCAATAAAACTCCCATTTCGTTTAATTTATCGTTTCCAATTAACTCGATCTCATAAGAACATAAGCTCATGATAACCCATGGAAGGGTGGGAAGTCAACGGGGACAACAGAGGAAAGTCGAACAAATCCTGAACGCAGACACTTGCCCAGCTTGACGGCGTTAACGGAGCTGCACCAGCCGTGTTACTATTAGTTTTTCGTTGTTCTGCTACTTTCTCCTTTTTTATCACTGTCCCATTTTCCACTTCTCTTCGCCTCTTTCGGCTAACGTCCACCGCAGTGGCTGCTGCAACGGCTGGTGCGCCGCCGTATTTTCCTACCTCGAGAGGGAAGTTGAGAATAGCTTTGCTTCCCCGTAACTTGTAGGCAGCTATGTCGTAAGCCTTGCCAGCCTCGATTGCAGTGTCAAACGTTCCCAACCAAATCCTGGACCCTCGTCGCTTCGGGTCTCGGATCTCCGCTGCAAACTTGCCCCACGGCCTTTGTCGGACTCCTCTGTAATGCCTCTTTTCCTCTGTGCTATTGCTGTCGTCACTACTTGAAGACTTTTCTTCTTTTTCTGTCACTTGCTGAGTTGGCTCGGTGAACCCTGACACCTCGAACTTCTTAGGTATATCGATCTTCAAAGATGGCTTTCGTGACCTAGATTCCATCGGTCGTGGTGAAATAAAATCGATGACTTGAGGTTGAGATTCATTTTGGTCGAAATATGGGGACAACGACAAGGTTTCAGCTTCATTAGGGTTAGGGTTCAGATAATCGGAGATTGTGATAGAGGATTCAGAATACGAAGGTGAAGAAGAAGAATCAGAGTAAGAGGCTGAAATTTTTGGTGCTAAATCATTACAAAATTCCGATGAGTAAAAGTTGCTAAATTCATTGAGAATATTGTTGTCAACCGGAGATAATAGGCAAAAGTCGTCTAGAAGATGTTGACTAATGAAATCTAGGGCACTAGCTTCGTTTGCAGTTGCCATAACTACTTTAGAGAAATTAAAATGACAGAGTGAGTTGGGAGAGAAGCTGCTGAAGAAATGAGTAGCGGATGATTGACGAAGAGAAGAGCGTGAAGGGAGATGGTATTTATAGATATAGGAATTTGTTTCCTACAAATATTTTGACCTTGAGAATTGAGACTTGGTATGTAGGGTCGTATTTTAGAAGAAAAGTGCATGGTCTTGTTTGTCACCGATATTTTAAAAACAATTTCAAAATTATTTATTAATTTAAATAAACTCTTCTCTCTTTTTCAAAAAAAATGGTTTAGTTTAAATTTTTTTGGTCAAAATGATCATTTTTTAAATCAAAATTACTAGTATTCCATATGTATACATATATAGGCCAATAAACTATAATCACAAAAGCTACATCAAATATACTACTCGGTCCAATATTTGTTTATTTGAATATTTAAATATATAAGGTTGATTATTAATTTTAAAAATAGTTAATTTACTAAAAAAAATTCAAATTAAGTCAAGTTTTTTTAGAACAGAGATAGTATAAATTATAAGAAAATATTTATTAATTAATTTTTTTTAAGTAAATTAAAAATATTTTTGTCTTTAACTTATTAATTTTAAATAAATTAAAATAAATATTTTAAAAATAATTTATAAATTAATCAAATAAATTGTTTGTGACAACCATGACCTATCTTATGATCGAGCTAAGTAATCGACATACCTGAAGGGTTTGAAATTTTGAATATCCAAAGTTAAAATTATTAACTCACGTTAATTTATTTTATCGAGATATAATAGGACAACAATATAATGTTTAATATAGAAAGTAATAGTAGTATGCTTTCCTGGATGGTTCCAAAATGCTTAGGTTTGGACAAAGAAACGCCACCAAAATATTACATACACCCCTTGGACTATTTGAGACAGCCTGTGCAATATTTATCTGAATAGATATAACAATTAGTTGTAATTTAATTTACAGTTAATTCACAATAGTTACTCCCTCTGTCTTTTATAATATAATTCTTAAGACCTTTTAAAAGCACATATATACATTATATATTTTTTATATATTTTTAAATGATTAACGTATTTATATGTTATATTTCTTATACATCAGAAAATATATTAACTATATAACATAATTTTAAAAAAATATATATCTTAAAATTCTCGTCAAAGAACTGCTAGAAAATTAGTTCATTTTTTAAAAAGATAAAATGAGTATAATATTCTTATTAAAATCAAATAAATTTATATTAAGCTTAAGTTACTACGAATTAGTCCAAAAAATGGAGACATTTATCAAAATTTTAAAGGAAAGTTGGATGTTACTACATTACTGGTTGGCAGGAATCTCAAGAAGTTAGCATGACTTTAAAGTTTACGTAAGCACGAGCCTCCAAGTCCAAATTGGGCATTAGGAGCTAGTCACAGTAAAGTTAAAAGTCGGGTTAGGTGTTGACTGTGGAAAGTAGTACTCTTTCGGTGTTAAAATTAAAAATAATTAACGAATCAAATTAAAAAGAAATTATAAATCAATTAAAAATACTTTTAAATTTATTGATTTCAACAATTTAACAAATTTTATTAATTTAAATTTTAGAGTTTCTCAAATCAAATAAAATTCCAATAGTAGCCTCCAGTTTTAGAATAGAATAGTATAATTTATTTCATAATGACTTAAAAACCAATAAAGAATAATGGATTGGAGTAAAGCTTAAAGATAAGATTCATGTAATTGAAATATGAAGTTTAAAGATAGTTTAAAATGATATCATATTATTCTCATAACATATTATTATGTTAATATATTTTAAATTTATTTTTGATATTTGTAAATTTCTTTCAGTTCTCAAATGGTATGTATAAATTCCGTTTCAAATAAACTCAAAGAAAATTTTGCTTTATTTATTTTCAAAATTAGAGACGGTTAGTCTTTTTTTTTGTGTGTTTTAAAATTAAAAATAAATGTTTATTTTTGTACAAAAAAATATTATGATATTTTTAATTTATTATTTTATTATGAATATAGACAAAATCTTTTTACCCTCTCTAAAAAATTATTATTGAAAATACTTCATGTATGAATTTTCGTATCAAAGTTGTTTAAGTGGTATACTTATGTTTTGAAGATTCTTTTTTTTTTTTTTTTTTTTTTTTTGCTGTGTGTGGCCAGCAATGATTCCCCTATTCTTACAAATAAATCAAAATTAAATAATGTAAGGTTATAATTCCACAAAAAATATCAAAATTCATTAATAATAATAGGCTGGAAATCTCACCAGATAAGATAAGAGGGACAAGACTCTATATAATTAAGCCCATAATAATGAATAATAAATCCCAAGATTTTGTATTATTAAGCCCATAATAATAAATAATAAATCATGCAAGTAAGTAAGAACAATAATTCCACATAATAAATAAGAGAAAAAATAACTCTACACACTGCATGCATGTGAATTATGTTTTGAAGATTCTTCCTTAAATGCATAAGTATGGTGCTTATTGCTGTGTTTCTACATGAATCCTTTGTTTGATTAAGAATCTTTCTTTATTTGGACCCTCACCTCATATTAGGTGCAAACCAATATAAGCAGGTATTAGAGTTAATTATAAGTGTTCTGCTTAGTTTTTATGTAAATAACCTTGAGGCTTATCATGATGATGTGGTACATATTTCAGTTTTAAAAATACTTTCACAAAAGATGTATGCATACGCTACCTTTAATATTTTACAATTTAAAAGAATTGACCAATTTACAAAAGTTTTAGAACGCGAGAATTGACTCCGAATCAATGTATATTTAGTAAAATTATGTAAAAAAAAATAAAAAATTCAACAAAGATAACATTTTAAGCTCGTGCCTTATACTACTATTTATATTAGTTCTATTTAAAGTTTAAAATTAATAAACCTGAATAGAATATGGAGCGGTATACTTTCTCCAGTTGTGATCCAGATTAATCGCAAATGTTTTTTAAAGCCGTTATAAAATGATTGTAATATTTTCATTTTAATAAAATATGATAAAGTCAATTTTCTAACTTACTTTTATTTTATTAAATATAATTCACCACTTCAACCATTATTCTAATATCATTGTTAATTATTATAATTATTATTCCACAATTTAAACTATTTGAACTAATATTCTAACATTATGGTCAATTATTTCAATAATTGTTCCACTATTTAAAATTATAATATTATAAAAAAATTTAAATATTTTTTTTTTATAATAAACATATTATTTTAATATATGTAAAGAGTCAAGTATATTACTATTAGTCTGGGAGGGAATAGGTTTTAGTCAAGGCCAAGGAGATTGTCACTATACGCCGGAAACACCGACTATGACAGAGTCAATGATTCCAAGTTGATGATAGTGATATTAATTTTAGTTACATTAGACCGTAACTGTTACCCCACATGACCTTGAATTTATTCATTCATATGACCGAATATAGTGTGCACATATATCCTCTCTTCATTTTAAAACAACAGAATTTTAGAAAAATTATTTTTAAATAATTAATATTTATGTTTTTCTAAGAAGAATAAAATAATTATTTTCTTGTAACATCCCTCAATTCTGTTATTTTTTAAAGAAGTCCTCTTTTCTATATTTATTTTTTTTATATTTTTTATAAAATAATAATAATAGAATTTCATTAAATATTTAATTATATTATTATTGTATTAAATGTAATTATGAAAATGTATGTTTAATATTTTAAAAATTTTATTATTACAAAATAAAGGAAGTATAAAATTGCGTTACATGTATGCAGTAGCTAAACCTGTTTCTTAATTACTTTATATGGGAAAAAAAATGTTTCTTGTTTTCCTTGGCAATCTTTGCAGGACTCGGGGCACGCTGAACCAACAACCTTATCTAGGACGACTATACGCTTTAGAAATTTTGTTCACCAAATTGAGAAAACCTTCCTCTCACTTTCTTGATATGTCAATTTATTCAAGGGTCGAAAACTTGAAATTAATTATCTTTCATTATTAATTTCAACAAATGTGTTGAAATTAGTGGTACAAGATAGTTTTTATATGGACATTAATCCTTACAATTTATAATGGACGACTTCTATATAAAATTTTTTTCTGCTATAATTTTTAGTGGAAGATATAAAATTTGATTGTTACGATCAAATTTTTAATCATTAAAATTGGGTAGGTGGGTTAGTTAGAGGATCTTACACCATTACATACAATGTGCATGTTTGGTTTATTGGCTTTTGAGTCTAAAACGCACAGCCAAAACATGTTCGGCAAATTAAAAGTTGCAGTTGAAAATCAATTTTTCAACAACTATATAAGCTGAAACACACCGCACCAAAAACCTGGTGGTGTGAAACAACTTTAGGCTTTTGAGACTTTTCATGTATAATTAATTATTAAAAATATTTTTGTACTTTTAAAAGTTGTTATATTTCTCTTGCTTATCTTAATACCTTAATACACATATTAACATATTGATTTTAAAATAAATATATTTTTAATAATAAATATAAAATTACCTTAAAAATTAATAAAATTTGTTAAAAAAACACGACAATCAATATATTTGAGCCCAATAAAACTATCATGTATTTAACATAACTTTTAAAAGACATTAAATAAAAGTTTGTCTATTTAAATAATTAATATGTGAAATTAATATAGATGCAATAATAAT
>JAUMHB010097676.1:0-10515 GCA_032359685.1 Pittosporum tobira
TCCACAACCACTGCTGAAAGTACTTGATGAATGCATAGTGATAAAGCTGCTAAAGAAATTAAAATGATAATTTAAAACGATATAAAAAAAATTAGAATAATACTTATAAATAATAATAATAATAATAATTATAATTATTAAATAATAAATTAAAATGATAAATTGAAAAAAATTTAATCATAAAACAAACATACCTCCCGCTCTCCCCGTTTATAGATCAGCAGTCTGGTGAATGAGAATGAAATGATGCTTGGTTGCTTTTATAGGGATCCTGGGGGGCAGTTACGACATTTTAAGTGTTATTAGTCCCATATAAATTGTTTCTTGGCGAGTGTATTACACTCGCTGTTAAAGTGGACGGAAATGAGAGAGTCTGTCTGATTTTGAAAACTTGGAGTGGTTTAGAGTTGACTTTTAGACCTGAGGTGGGACGATGCAATTTTTGTGAAACCATAGGTGGTTTTTTGCATTTTACCCTAAAATTTTTAATATATATTTTTAGATGTTTCCATAAAATTTATAATTTTTTTTTAGATGTTTCATAGAATTTATAGTATTTTTAGTTTTAAAAAATATACCTATATATTTTTCTAAATTAATCTTTTATTGTTTCTTTTTAAATCTTTCAACAAATAAAATGATCATACAATCATTACACTATTTTTCTTTTTAATTTTCTAAATAAACCTTTTATTTTTTCTTTTAAACCTCTCCTCAAATAAAATGGTCTTACATTCATTATACTGTTATTTTTTATTTTTTTTTGAATTTGCTAAATTAACCTTTCCAAGCCATACAAGTGTACAACCACACACCCAACTCTTTTCCATAAATTTATATATATATATATTAGAAGTTTCATAGAATTAATAATATTTTAATTTTAAAAAATATACCTATATAATTCTTTAAATTAATCTTTTATTTTTTCTTTTAAGCCCCTCAACAAATAAAGTGTTCTTACTACCATTGTACTAAATTTTCTAAATAGACCTTTTTATCCTCGAGGAGGTAGGTTTCTTTGTGAATTCCTCACCAACCATCTTCGAAAATGATATCTGACTTGTGCCCCACACAGGGGTAGGTGGCTTAATGTTTGAAGTCTTCTGAATGTTCACATAGGTAAAACAGAGTCTAAATTTGTTGTCTCATTTTTTATTTTATTTGTTATTTTAAATTTAATTTAATAATTATATTATATACTAAATTTATTAATAGTAAAAAAAATATAAATTTTATATAATTTAAATATAATATAACTGTTAAATTAAATTTAAAATAACAAATGAGATAATAAATGAAAAAACATATTTGAACTCGGCCAGGACCTCTGAATTAGCAGTATAGAGAGTTGTTTAAATGGCAACTTGTTATATATATATATATAAAGAAAATAAATATACATGGTAATCACATATCACATAATTTATATTTATATTTTTATTCTAATTGGATGGTAGGTTTGACAGAAAAAAAATAAATATACATGATAATCATATATACCGTTATGGAATTTGTCTATTTAGTATCTCTTTTCTCTTTATATATTCCATCCATCCAAAAAAAATAAGTAAAATAAATAAAGTCCAGAAATTAAGAAAAATTATTTTTGATAAGAGAAAAATATTTTGAACTATAAAAAATTTGAGTATTTTTATAAAATTCTTCTTCTTTAAACATATATCATATACTTTTATTAATATATATGCTTATATCATTTATTTTATGATAAAAAAAAATATCTTGTTTCATTCTTTTCAAGACGGATGGTAGGAATGTAAACGAGTTGAATCAAGTTGAATATTAACGTGCTCAAATTCTACTCGTATATTTAAAGAACTTAAAATGAAGTTTGTGTATATCGAATCGAGACCGAATACGAATTGAGCTCAAGTAATTTGAAGTTTTTGAGTGAATACCGTCAAATATTAATATAAAAATTTGATAAGATCAAAATAATTTATAAAATTTTAAAATTTACTCATATTATACTCATTAATATTTTAAATTAAATTTAAATTAAATTTTTAATCAAACGATTTCAAATATATTTTGAATTATTTAATTTTATTTACGACCTTGACCGATAGAGTAAAAAACAATAAATTTAATACTGTATAATTTAATTTAAAGGTGGCACCAACAATCTCGGAATTGATGAATGTGATCCATCAATATATACACATATATGTTGACCGTACTATAAAATCCTCTCTCTCCACGACTCTGCCGAATATAGAGATTCTCTCATTATTTTCTGTGTCTTGTGTAATTTTGAGAGAGAATTCATCTCTTCGTTATGGCTTCGCTTACAGATCTCATTAATCTCGACCTTTCAGACTCAACGGACAAGATTATTGCCGAGTACATATGGTCAGTTTATCTCTAATTTGACTTTTTTTTTTTCGTTGAATTTCATGTAGTTGCTCTGTTTTTCATGTGTTTGTTCTGATAACAAGACTGTTCTAATGGATTGCAGTGTTTTCACATACTTTTTATATTGCTTTTGCTTAATGGGTTTGTTCTGCTTTGATTTATTGTGGTTTGATCCATTGTTCTTGTTTAGCCATGTGGATCACGAGATCTCAAAATGCTACTTTTTTTGCAGATATTGTATCACTATTGATATCCATGATATACCAGATTGTTTCACTTATCTCATCTGTATAGTTTTGGTTTTACTGTTCTTAGAGTATTGTACAAGAAATACTCCGTATTATTTGGTAAAGAAAACCTGTTTAATTGTGTTGGAGAATATGTTTTCATGAACGAGTTCTTAGTTTAATGATTAGATTGAGCCCTGCTCTGATTTTTACAATTATGTTGTATTCTCATTAATTGTTAAGCTTTTTTCCCTTTGTTTTTGTAGTAGTTGTTCTTGCTGGTGTACTCACCCAGAGTTTGAGTCAACTCATATTATAATTGATAGATTATCGAGATTTTCTCCCCTCTGGTTCTCCTGTGCAACTATGCTCTCACATACCTTTTTTGACCATTCTCGTTTCTGCACCAAAATTTTGTTGGTGGTTGTTGAATGATCACTCATATGGATCACTAAAATCACCTCCTCTTGTTAGTCATTCAGAACTTTTCAGTAGTAATAGTGATGTTTTCAGCAGTTGAACACTCCGTATAATTTTTTCCTACTGTTTTTTTTTTAATTTAAAAATTAATTCAATTTTCCCATTATTTTGAATCTGTGAACAGGATTGGTGGTTCTGGCATGGACCTCCGAAGCAAAGCAAGGGTAATTTATTTTTCATAATATTTTTTTAGTGTTGTTGTTTTATGATTATGATCATTCATTTTTGTTGCTAATATAAATGGTTTTGATTTTTGTATATAGACCATTGCTGGTCCCATTGACAATCCAAGCAAGCTTCCCAAATGGAATTATGATGGTTCTAGCACTGGTCAAGCTCCCGGGGAAGATAGTGAAGTGATCCTTTAGTAAGTTTTGTCCTCCTTTATATCTTCAATATTTTGATTTTCATTTCCATAGATGTTCCATTGGGTATTTATGTTTCTGTGGTGATATGATGTAATCAAACAGTCCCGAAGCTATTTTTAAGGATCCATTCAGAAGGGGTAACCATATATTGGTAAGTTTTTTTTTAATTTATTTTTATTTTTTAACTGGTCATACTTTTTTATTTTACTTTCAATTCCTTTTCTACTACCATGATTATATTACTAATGAGATTTCTGTTTCCTTGCATAGGTCATGTGTGATACTTACACACCAGCTGGCGAGCCACTTCCGACTAACAAGAGGTTTAATGCTGCAAAGGTTTTCAACCATCCCGATGTTGTTGCTGAAGTACCCTGGTATACAGTTCTATCCTTAATGTGTTCTTGACTTTAATACTTATTTTTTAATATGTATATATATATATATATATATATTAGGGACATGGAGAATTGCTTAAAATTCAATCTTTTATAACAGGTATGGTATTGAGCAGGAGTACACCTTGTTGAAGAAAGATGTTCACTGGCCTCTGGGTTGGCCTACTGGAGGATTTCCAGGACCTCAGGTAAATTCTCTCAATTCTACATATTTTTGTTGTTTTTTCTGATCTTAATCTCTTAAAAAAATTTATTATCTATATTTAATGAAAATATTGATGTGAATAATTCCTGCTGTTCGATTAGGGACCATACTACTGTGGGATTGGTGCAGACAAAGCCTTTGGGAGGGACATAGTTGATGCTCACTACAAAGCTTGTCTCTATGCTGGCATCAACATAAGTGGCATCAATGGAGAAGTCATGCCAGGCCAGGTAAGACCAACTTTTTTTTTTAAAACTGATTTTCTATGTTCCTAATTTTCTACAAAAGAGAAAAAAAGCAAGAAAATAGCAGGATTCAGAAATTACTAGTAATAAGACTCTATTGCTTCCTCTTTGTAGTGGGAATTTCAAGTTGGACCTTCTGTTGGCATCTCAGCAGGAGATGAGTTGTGGATGGCTCGTTACATTCTGGAGGTAATGAGAATTGCTTTTTTTTTTATTATTATTATTTTTTTTTATAAATTTTGTGGAACTTGTCAATTACTATTTAGAACAATTGACAAGAACTATTGGTTTTCTAACTCTTTTTTGTTTGTTTACAGAGAATCACCGAGATTGCTGGGGTCGTCGTTTCATTTGATCCCAAGCCTATCCCGGTTGGTTTTCCTTCAACTTCTTGTTGCATTATCTTTAATTGAGTAGAAAACCTTCATAAAAAAAATAAATCAATTTTCTTATTCCAATACGTTTTCTTAAAACAGGGTGATTGGAATGGAGCAGGTGCTCACACAAATTATAGGTAAGCTATGATATTTTAAGTAGTAAAAAATTTGTTCATTATAGTTGGTCTACTATTTATCTTGAAATCCCATCCCTGAACTATCTTTCCTTAAAATTTTGAATGTGATTTCAGCACCAAATCAATGAGAGCTGAGGGAGGCTTTGAGGTCATCAAAAAGGCAATTGAAAAGCTTGGACATAAGCACAAAGAGCACATTGCTGCATATGGTGAAGGCAACGAACGCCGTCTCACTGGAAGACATGAAACAGCTGACATTAACACATTCTTATGGGTAACTTATATTTTTCCTTCTAAATATTTGCATAGTTAAAACATCTGGTTAGGTTGTAGCCCTAGATTGTTGATAAATATGCTCTTAATATGTGAAAGTTAATAATCCCTTTAAAATGAACGAGCTCAACTCTTTCCTTGGATGATAAGATTATCTTCGTTGTCATTCCAAATAATTTATGTATCATAGAAGTATCTCTTTCTCTCTCTCTCTTCTCCCTTCACATAAAATAAAATCAGTCGGACTTCGATTTAAGCCCACCAGTTTCAGTTTCTTTCACTGTTTTATTTTTTTATTATTTCTTCTCTTGTCAACAGGGAGTTGCAAACAGAGGAGCATCCATTCGAGTGGGAAGAGAGACAGAGAAAGAGGGCAAAGGGTATTTTGAGGATAGGAGGCCTGCTTCAAATATGGATCCATATGTCGTCACCTCCATGATTGCAGAGAACACAATCCTCTGGAATCCTTGAGCCACCCTCTAATGGAAACTGGGTTGGTCTGAAAAATACAAATCTTCTCCCTCTGTTGACATATCAAAGTGGAGAAGATTTGTATTTTTCAGAACAACCCAGTTTCCATTAGAGTAGCTTGTTTCCATTATCTCGTTGGTTTGCCTTGGTGCTGCTCTTTGTGGCAGCTTTTTGTTTATTGCTCAGTGTTGCTACTGATGTTTAAATAACGATGTCTTTAATTTTTTCCAGATTTGAAAAGGGATGGGGTTAGGTAGAAATGCCCAGAGACCACCCCCTTAGGTAATTGCTGCTTTCTTCGTAACAGTATGTCGGGTTGGAATCTATTCGTAATCATTGTTTTGTAATCCTAATTCTTGTCTGGAGTCAGTAGTGCTTTTTATTTATTTTTTATTTATTTTTTAAAATGTACAATGGTGTCTTATTTTGGCAACGAGTCATGTATGGTCGGGAGTACTCCCATTTCATCCCCGCTCTGTTTAAAATTTTTCCTTCTCATACCCGTTTTGTCCCGTTTAGAACTGTTCCCAAACCCGATCTGACAAATAATACCTCATATCTGCTCCGCTTCGTTTAGAATTTTTTTTTTTAATACTGAAGTCAATATATTTCACTAATTATGTTATTTTTTATTAAATTCTAATAAATTTTTAATATTTTTACTTAATTATAATAGATTCCTAAAAAAATAAATGAATATACATATATATACACACACACGCATTAATCAGTTTCGGGTTGGGTTCAGGTCTATAAATTAATCGGGTCGGATTTAGTCGGGGGGAAGGATAATTTTCAAATCCGTCCCGTAACCGATCGAGTTTAAATTATCTTTTTATATATTTGTCTCACAATCCGTTTATATATCTCATACCGCCCCATTAGTGAATTTCTATGGCATCAAATGGAATCCTACTCATTTAATTTTCACAGTTAGCTCAGTTACCATGCCATATGCTTCTTACCAGGAAATCATTATAGGAAATTTGCAGACATTTATTGAACTGTCTGATCAATTGTTGATAACATCGTAAACTCATCGCCTGGACTTCCTCAAGTGAAAATGCAGTAATGACAGGAAAATTGATTCATCAGTGGCATAGAACTATCAAACTATAAACAATATGAATTGAGTCTAAACTTACTGAATTAAGGGCAAGTTTGGTACGTGTTATCCAATATTGTTGATTAAGCAAAGATAACCAGGTGCAGTCATCTGAGATGACAAGAGTTGCTGAATTTTTGATTGGTACATATCATTTGATTACTGCGAATGATAGTTGAGTCTGATTGGTTTATGTGCTGGTCATGCTTTTACAACTATACCCTTGAGATTACTGGTAATGCTATTCTTGTAATTGGTAGAATGAAACATGACTAACAAACCTAGTTTTCTTCAACACTTGTAAAATTTCATGACATTCTACCATACACATCAAACTAATATGGAAAACCAAATCACATAAACTACATAGAACCAAATCAGCATAAAACCAATCAAAAAAAAAATTCATGAAGAACACCAACTAGCTACTACCCCGGAATGAACTAGGAATATTAACCTAGATAATAAGTACGCATTGCATCCACATTACAAATACCACCATCAACATCTCCAATGTAGGCAAATACCATCAGCAATAGTTATAATTTCTTCCTAGACAACTACCATCAACAGCCACAAAAGTAGGTAAAAAGATACAGTTGGATCAAAAGACGGAGCGGGTTAATAACAGGTTCAATCATTCTTCAAAGATGCACACCATCCTACTCATCATTAAACTCATGGATATTTGGCCTGTAGACATCTTGAGCATGAGTCGGATAGTTCATGAGAACTTACTGCCTTCAAAAATTTGGTTTCGTGCCAAAGAAGAAATGTACCTTATGTTCCTCTTTTCCAATATATTTACCCCCCAATGATTGTTTGTTCTTCTGTAAAATTCTCAATCTTCATCAGCTCATCGAAAAAATCTATCTTCTTCCTCTTCTTCTCATTACTTTGTGCCTCCTCAAAGTAGGTAATTTTCACCAACTCTCTATTGGTACTCTCATAACCTCTGCTCTATTCCTATCTATTCATATTCAAACAACTCCACCAAGCCGTCATGACTTTGGTCCTCTTCTTCATCTTATCTTTTTCAGCAACCTTCTCATTTCGCGTCTTTTCTTGCTCATGTGACCGACTATGAGACTGAATCTCAGTCTCCTTCTCATCATCTTTTTCTTTTATCATTTTCACCATCCTTTTCTTTCTTATTCTCTTTCTCATTTTTCATAACTTCCGCACTCATAATCATCTCCAATCTCTTTCGTAGTCTCTTCAACCTCAATCTCCCCACTGCTTTCTCCCCCTCAATCGCAGCTACAGTCTCCCCACGTGTTTCTGACCCTTCCCCTGTGGCCTTATCATTTCCAAAAATTATGCTTGAATTCTCATAATGAGGGAATGATTTGTTTCTTACTCCAGTATGGGCGACTCGTTTTTTTCTTAAGCAAGTTTCTTAACTGGTCCAAACCTCAACTGCTATAATTTCTTAACAAAAAAAAAAACTAATATATTGAATTAGACTCTTTTTGGGAAGACGTTGTTTTTCAGATGAAATTGTCCTTAACATTAAATTACATAAATCAGTAGGGTTAAAAATGGTCTATTCAATTAGTTAATTCACGGAGTTATATTGACACCGATTACTCCAAAGAATTAATACTCCATACTTACTCCATCCCATATTAATTGTAACACTTGTTTTTTTAGACATTTCATATTAATTAAAATTTTTTTTTTTAAAAATTTAATAATGTAAATGGTCTAAATTATCCTTACTCTATATATATAAACCACCTAAAATGTAGTTCGAATTGAACTCTATTTGAATAGACGTTGTTTTCGGACGAAATTACCCTTAACATTAAATTACATAAATCACTAGGGTTAAAAATGGTCTATTCAATTAGTTAATTCACTGAGTTATATTGACACCGATTATTCGGAAGAACTAATAATCCATATTAATTATTATGCCGGTTTGATTGTCTATTCTCTCACCTCTTTAATCCCTCTCTGTCACTCTTACCTCTTCATATGTCTCTATACAGTTCTCTCACTCTTAATCGCACACCTTGAAAGCAATACCATCTACTCTAATCCTTTCCAGATTCACACACCTCTTCATCGCGCACAATTCTCTTTTATCTTATAATGGAGTATTGAGGCTGTGGGCAGTGCATCTGAGGATCTTCATCCATGTATATTTGGTTTTCTGAATTTAATTTATTGTTTGTTCTTATTTGTATATAATCTTTGAGGCTCAATATGAATACTAGCCTTTTTTTTTTTTATGGAATATAGTTCTTCACTTCTTTGTTATCAAACACTAAGCAGTAGCATGTAACCATATGACCCACGTAGACTATAGCGTGTATACACTGCATATTGGACGTGGATCGATCACCATAATAGATTCTACAAATTTGTGGGTTTATCACCCAACACTTGCTGAAACAATCACCCACTTATGGACTATATTATAGAACCGAATATTAAGTCTTACATTCAATTTGAAACAAATAACGAGTTGTGATAATATGTGATACTAAGAGCAGATATATAGGCATGCACAAAAGTACTTTTTGAAGGCGGATCACCATCAAGCATTACATCTCCAGCAGCTATTGGAAGCTGGGATCGCTGTTATTGGTTACGTGGGACTTACTCAGGAAATTAGTGTCCCCGTGGAAAATATGTCACAAAGGAAAAGTATCAGCAGTGCTGTCAAGGCATATCTTCTTTTGCCTTATAGTGGGTGCCTAATGATCGTCTATTTATGTAACTATTTACTCTTTTTTGTTCCATAATGAGAATCTCATACATAGAACTTGTATACCTTAAACGATATACATTTATAGCAGATTTATCTTGAATATAATGATCTATTATTAGTTAGTTGTGGTTGGACAATATTAAATATGTGTTAAACTAAAAGAAATTGTGTCATTTTATAATAGGATTCGTTTTTATTGAACAATTTCTTTTAGGGGGGCAGTATTGTTGTGCAATGGAGAGACTGTATATACCTATGTACGAACATATGCTTATATTGATGTCAATTGAAAGAATTGCAGAAAGCTGGATGTTGTTCTATGATTCTTGAATGTGTTCTTGCACCTGTAGTTGCTGCAGTAACATCTTATCTTTAAATGCTCATCGTTGAAATTGGCATATTGCTATTGAATATCTACTGTATTGTATATCTGCTATTATGTTGCTGAAATTAATCTGTAACCTCGAATTTATTGAAGATGGAACTGATGGTGAAGTCAGTGAGCCAACAATGGAAGTAACTTCTGAACCTTTATTTAATGTACTAAATATCAAAATGTGGAGCTCGAAGAGATTTCACATGCGTCCAGCGCGAGGTGATTAATTCAGAATTTGGTGACGACGAGGTCCAGTCGCCCCGGGTTTATTCCAAAGGTAATCTAAGCTATTGAGTCTTTATGTTGCGGGCGGTATATTTTCAGGTGTTACCCAATCGAGAACCAAGAAAACCAGCAGGAATATCAGAAGGTTGATTTTCAAATCTCCACTGGAAGTACCAGCTTGTCAAAGGCAAGGTAACTTTTTCCTCTGTCCACGAGAACACACACACACACAGAGATATATATATATATATATATATATATATATGACTTAAAAGTATTTTTGACCTTGTGTTGTTATCACTTTTAGACATTGAACACTGAAAATTTTTTTTTTGAAATCGAAGCTCGATGTTCGTACATTTTTTGAAATTAAACCTTCCGACGAGTTCAATTTCAATTTTGACCGGAATATTCAAATTTTTCTGGTGATTCAAATTTTTAAAGGGGCATTAAGTGATGTGAAATTACATTTTTACCATTCCTTCGGCCAAAATTGAAATTGAACTCGTCGGAAGGTTTAATTTCAAAAAATC
>JAUMHB010097687.1:7343-29964 GCA_032359685.1 Pittosporum tobira
GTGTTGGCGAGGGAATTGGGATGTAGTAATACATAAGAATCCACCTTCATTTAAGTACTCCCACGGTCAGTAAATATTTGAGGGTCCATATGAGCTAACGACTGCAATTGTAAGGCCCTTATTTATAAGCCTTCGATTAATTACTAGCTTCCAAATTCAAAATAATGATTTAGATTCTCAGATGAACGACTGATCTTTCTCAAATTTTCTGGAATCATAATGAAGCTGTTAATGATCAATGTAGCTCTCAAATAGAAAAAGCACATACACGTACATCTACATAGTATACACTAAACAAATAAATGAGAAAATTAAAAAAATCATATATATATATATATATATATATATGTATGTAGTAATTACATCTACATTTTTAACAGTTTTCCTTCTCTTTTTGCCTTTGTTTAAAATTTACTCAACACACATGTTGATCCTCTCAAAATTAAATGATGCATGCATCCATCTAGTTTCATGAAAAATCTTGATTAGTTTGAGATATAATTCCTCCGTATACTAAGGATAAATCATTTTGAAATAAGTAATGAAATAACACTAAACTCATTCTAATAGCAGACAAATTATGATTATTAAAGCATGCATACAGTCGTACTAATCTCATTATGGAGCTTCACATTCAACAACTTACAATATTAATCCATCTCCTCCAGAATACCCCTATATACACAAATCCATCTCTACTGCAAAAGCAAACCAATTAAGTCAACAATGGTACCTCTCTACTTCCATGATCATCAAAATCATCAATCCCCATAAGATTCTTGGCCTTGGTTATTCTGCACATCAACAGCAGAACCAGTAGCAGCCGCAGCAGCAGCACCAGAAGCAACGTTACTCTTATTATTATGCATCCAAACCTTAAACACCTGTCTCTTCACTCCAATTTCACCACAAAATCTCTGCACCTCAACATCATCTTCCCTCGGAATCCGCCACCCGACTTTTTCCGCAAACTCCATCATCTTCTCCTTCTGCTCCTGCGTAAACTTTGTCCTAAACCTCTTCTTCGCCGACCCGAACGGCGGGGCCATGGCAGACCCTGCATTGAAATTCAGCTCCTCACTCGATGAGTCCGTAGCTGCACTACCGCCGCCGCCGCCAAATGCCATTTTCACCGGCGAAATTGAACTCCAGTGATTAGAATGCATACCCAATTGGATATTTCGGTGTTTGTTGGTGGAAGGAGACGGCAATGGCGGCGGAAGCTGGAGCGGGTGAATTGCTGTCATTCTTGAAAAGTTAGCTGATTCGGCAGCGGAGGAGGGTTCTTTGCGGTGGAAGTTACGGTGGCAGTTGCATGCGGCGCATTTCAAAGCTTCTATGGTTCCGTCGTCACCGCTGGGCATGAACTCTCCGCAGCCGTCGGTGACGTTTCCGCCCATGCTGGCAGCGTGGTTCTTGAGACATTCACGGTATCTTGTGGGGCTTCTTAGTTTAGATCCGACAGAAATAGGCATGACTTGTGCACCGGCGAGGGATCCGGTGGTGGGGAAGTGATCCGGGTGATCTTGTTGAGTATGATGGTTGTGATCTAGGGAGTCAGATGACCATGAGTTTCGCATTCTCATTTCTTTCTCTGAACCACTCATTGCCATTTTTGAAAACTTTACCTTAGAAAAGACTGGATTCAATTATGGAATGAAGTAGTACTATTTAACTCGAACCCATTTCTTAATTTCTTTTTTAGGGCATTTAAGAGTACTTCACACCTAAATTAAACTATATTTCGACAAAAATACGGCTTAAATTAGGCTATTAAAAGAAACAACGGGGTGAGTAGAAAAGTGAGTAAGAAATCTTGATCTTGAACAGGGAGATGGAAACACAAATGGGCCCTGATAACTCTACCTTTTAGGAGCAGCTAGCAACAGCACCAACTTATGATGTAAGTAAGCACGGAATCAAAGCTTAAAACATCTTCTTGTAATGGCAGCTGGTTAATAATCTTCCTCCTGTAATATATATTATAGAAGAAACACAGTGTAATTTTACTGTTATATGGATAAGATATACACAAAAGAGGGCCGGGGGTTATTAAGTGGTTGTGTTTCAGTGGTTCCAGCAAGCGGAAGTATGTGGAGAAGTAAGCAAACAAGAGACAGCTTGGTTGCTTGTAATGAAGCTAGTAGAGAGCTTAGGGTATATGACATTGAGATTGAGATAGATATAAAGATGAGTATATAATTCTTCGGTCTCATAATATATGTAACATTTTTTTCTCATGAGAAATTTTTAATATTATTTTAATATTTTTATTTATAAAAATTTAAATGAAAGTAAATAAATAAATTACACGCCCTCCAATATTCTACATGATTGACACATAAATGTACTATTTATTTTTCAGTCGATCATAATCAAGAGAGTCAAAAGACAACTTAAGTTATTAATATACATACAAAATTTAAGATAGCAAATGAAAAACAACCAAATTAGTGAGATTATGTAATTAACCTAGCAGTAAAGGGGACACCAAAACATCAAAGAGTTTAAACTTCATCCTCCCATTCGCCTAAAATTAGAATAAGATATAATTTCTTAAAAAATAAATTATAACAAAAAAAAAACTGATTGATGAAAGAGAGGAGGTTAAGTTAACATAAACAACCGACAAAGTCATGTTCCTTCCTCTCCCACGCCCTGCCACTTTGGTCCCATCCCCCCTCCCCTCCTCTGGCTCTCCTCCATTATTGCACTTCTTTCTTTCTAATACTAGTGTTTCTTGTTTGCCCAGTTTTCATGTACTCCTTGTTACTTTGTCTCTCCAAATTTATGCTACTGCTGTATGTACTACTACTATCTTTATTATGGTATTTATTCTCTTCTTCTATGTACTAAAATATTTTATTAACTATTTAATTAACACATTTATTAATCTCAAGCTAAATCATGGTTATATTACTTAATTAGAACAAATAAATTAAGAGAAACACGCAACTTTATTTATTTATTATGTTCTTGCTTCATTAATTAAGTGCTTAATTTCACAATAACAATATGATAAAGGTTATGCAAATTAACATACTTCATCCTTCCTGAAAAGTGTCACAATCATCAAAATATATATATATATATATATATATAAACCACATAAAATTTGAATAATCTCATATAAATAATTATTCCTAAAAAACGAACCACAAAATTTTGTTAATATGCATGTTGTAATATTTTTTTGGCAACAATTTTTTAAGAATCTCGTCATTCTTCTTTTTAGGAATGAATGAGTAAAAATTTATGTAGAAAATTCAACTTAAAATGTTACTGGATGAATATCTCTCATAAATTCACTATGAGAGAAATAATTTTCTTTCCACGGACCGCCTCACATATACATAAAATATTTATAAATTTATAATTTAGCCGTCGCAAGTGCAAACTATTGTTGAAGGGCCTATTATAAGAACTCAAAGCTGAACACACTTTAAGAACTCATTACCTAAGTTTTCTTATAAGAGCTTATTATCTTAAGAATATTCCTTTAGAGTATACGTCCAAACACAAGCGGTGTTCTTATTCTGAATAAAGAACTTAGCGTATAAAATTATTTATAATTTAATTTTATTCAAAAATTAATTAACATTATATAATATTATCCAAAAATACTCAATAGTATATTCAGACGTACATAACGAGTTTTATAACAACACTTCATAACCTCCTTAACGAGTTTTATAACATTTACACAATTTTATATTCTTAAAATCTACAAAGTAAGTAAGCCGTAAGACAGAGAGATGGTGAAAAAATTAATAGATTGGTCCACACTGTAGAGAGAGAGAGGAGAGAGAGAGAGCAGATGTTGCACTCTTTCTCTCTCTGTCTCTCTGTCAAGCTTTTATGCAGGCTCTGGCAACTCCATATATGCTTTCCCCAAGCAATGTCTTTACCTTTCTCTCGTCTAATCGATGACTCTTTCCCGCCATCTCATCTCTCCTCCGTGTATGTCTTTGCTTTGGCACTTGCTTTTCTCTACTAAATGCTACTGCAGCAGTACCCCTCCTACACTACACCACCTTCTGACCATTACCAAACAATAATCACAGATGATGATGATGACGACGATGATGGATGACGTGGAAATCAATTATTCCCTCCGTTCAAAAAATAATAAGATTTTACTCATTATTTTATAATTTTATGAGATAAAATGATGAGTTAATATTCATTCTTTTTTAGACAGATGAAATATGTAATAATTTTCTCTTCTTTTATTTATTTATTTATTTTTTACTTTTCTAATTTCTTCTCCTATTTAATTTCAATTTCTTTATGATGGAGTTTTGGATTTTTCCATTTTGGGTGTAAATGGGTGAGAGAATTAATTAATTTAAAGTCATTTCTTAATCATCAGAAGAAAGAAACATTCTAATAAGATTTATAATTGAAAAGTGATATTATAGTTTTATTTAAAACCGGAAAAGGTACTTTATACTTTATAGGGGTATTATTCCATCTTTGCACTTGAGCTTTCCAAATATGGATAAGCATTAATTACATTAATCTTAATGGGGTTGGCCCAATTATTGTGGAGTATTTTATCAAGGGGACACTAAAATCACTTAGTAATAGTCATCACAAGAAACAAATTTTATGAGTTGTTTTCATTCTAAAAATGAAAATGTTACATTTAAGAATAATGCCATGAATATCAAATGAATAAAAAAATTTATATATTAAAAATATATATTAAATTTTATTTTTTTGATGTTTTGTAATATATGAGTGAATCTGTTATTATAATAAACTAATATATAACACTTTATGTCATATTATTTATATGCATTTGTTAGTGCAATTTTTGATTCACATAATATCGTTTTACATTTAAGTGATTGGCCCATATATTTAAGGTCTGTTTGGTTGAACTGATTATTGTCGATTATAGCTTATTTTCAAAGTCAATTCATTTAAAATTAATTTTAAAATATAATTTAAATTTTTTTATAGGTTAAATATGACAATACTATTGATTTACTTTAAAAAATTAGTCAATAAATATTTTTTTTAACTCAAAAAAAAATTATAATCAATAAATAAGTTATAAACTATTTTGAAATAAGTCGTACCAAACAAGTCCTTAATCAAGGACCGGGGAAAGGGAAGTTTAATTGAGTACTATAATAGTGAGTTAGTACTGTAAATGTAAATTAAAAAGAGTTTTAGTTGTTAAGTTATATACATTATCATAAAAATTATTATATTGCAATATCTAATACTACTAAATTTTCTAAAATTTATTATCATGTGAGCATTAGTTAGCTAACTACTAATTATATTTAAAAAGTAAATAGAATAAACAATATAGCTTTTATATCTATTTGCTTATAACAAAAAAGAGATGTATGGAGTAGGGACGCGTCCAAACTTTTGATTTTTTTTTTTTACCATTATTCTTTTTTTTTTTTTTTTTTTTTGTCTTTTTTTGCTTTTGTTCTTCCTACATAAATTATTCATTTTATAATATTATATGTTACTACAATGTCCCAGATTTATAAATTATTTTGGGCTCAATTAAATTAAAATGTTAAAATTTAAATTATAATATAAATTTGTTAAAATTTCAAAATTTTTAATAATTACTATGTTATATATAGCTTACAACATTCATTTTGACATAAATAAAAAATAAATAAATTAACTTCATTGTAGTTCAATAAAATTCTAACTAAGATTATAATTAAAAATAGGTGTGAAAAACTTTATGTTATTATATACTCTCTCATTTTACAAATTTAAAAATTATGCTAAGTTTAGTAGTAGAAAATACGTTTGTAAGTAGAAAATATTATAACTTGTAGTACATTATTATTTTTAGATAGTTTACAATATTTATGAATATATGAGCTAAATAAAATGAATGACATGATTTTTAGTTTCTTAAATTTCACAAATTAAATTTAAAAATCAAAAGTATCATTATTTTTACCTTCAAAGAGATATAATATAATTTTATTTTATAATTTCATAAGACAATTTAAAATACAAAAGTAAACCTTCATTATGAAAAATGCTACATACGATTTTTAATAGTTAACAAAATATAGAGCATAAATTATTAAATTAATCATTTATATGTTTTATTTTATAAAAAATATTTTTTTAATTTAAATTAAAATAATTGTGGTAAGTAACACGTGTGAAGCGAATCTACTTACCTAATATTTCTAAAATTATAAATAGGGCTCTCTTATGCAATCAAGGTTGTAACTACTTGTATGTTGTAAGTAATATCCACCACAAGAGTGAAAAAATATATTTGAAAAAGCTGTAATTTTTATTTTATTTTTCTAGAAAAAAGAAAAAACTACACATTCAATGCACTTCACCCAACTATATACTTATGTCATACATACGAGGGAAGGGTTGATTGGACCAAAATAACTCAACCATAGCCAGAGACTTACAATAATATAGGAAACAACTAAACTTGATTGTCAACCAGGTTAGCCGTGTGCCCGGCCATGGTACAAAATCACCTTTTTGCTACGAATATTTATTTGGGTGTATCAATGTATGTGTATTAAAATCGGTCTTTCTAAAGCTAAATTAAGGCCTTAATATTCATCAAAATTATAGTTTTCAAAATAGCACTCAAAGTGGAAATGTGCTCATATTCGAATTAAGGTTATAAAATTCTTTCTCATGCTATATAAAAATTATAATGTTTTGGTAAACGTGCTTCCACCCATTTTAAAAATTTAGAAAAAAAAAAAAAAAAAAAAAAAACCAAAAGAAAATAACACTCAACGTGGAAATGAGGGGGACTACCCTCACCAAGTTCTGAAGGGAACTTATAAAATATAAATAGAAGGTTTAAAAGTTTAAACCATAATAAAATTATTTTTCCAAAAATATGGTAGATTATTTGGTGTAAATATTGTTACAAGTTCCATCACAGACCGACCTTAGCTCAGTTGGTAGAGCGGAGGACTGTAGTAGGTCGAATCCTGAAAGCTATCCTTAGGTCGCTGGTTCGAATCCGGCAGGTCGGATTATTTTTTTGTCATTTCTCTCGCATAAGAATATCAAAATATCAGGACTTGTGCAGTAAACTGAAATTTTGGTTAGACGGGCCAATGTCTATACTTCGTTGCGAGTACGGTCCACTTATTATTGTTCAAGAACCGGTCTTTGTTGGTTTTACTCCACTAATATATAATTAAAAAATCACTTTTTTTAAGACTATAAATAAAAATAAATAATTTTGGATTATTTGGTTAAAAGTTTTATTGAATCAAATAGAATATGTCTTGTTCAAGTGGTTATTGTTTGAGTTGAATCAGCTGAGAATTTATCAACGCGAGGACTTTTATATCCTATATATTTATGATTTCTCCATTTTTATCTGGTCAAGGTATTAGAACTAAAGAGAAAACATATATACAAATGAAATATCTGACAACAAGAAGAAAGAAAATAATTAAATAAAAAAACTCATGAACATTTGGTGATCTCAAATGTGTCACTCTAATCCGAGCGATTTTCATGGGCGAGGCAAAATCAAGGGTTGTTGATTTCCTCTTTTATGCAATGATGGGCCAAGGACCTCATATCCCCTCTTTTTTCAAAATATTTTTATGAATACGCCTTTTTTTGATAAAAAAGTACATCTTTTTGGAATTATCATTTAAAATGAAAGGGTCCCTTCCTTTTCAAAATATTATTTTTATGAATACATTTTTTTGATGAAGAAGTACATCTTTTTGGAATTGTCATTTAAAAATGAAAGGGCGAACTCAATTCGAAATATTAACATGTAAAATATGAGCATATTTTTAAATTTAATTAATTACTTCAATTTTATTAAATTATTTTGTTTGATATTTGATATTAGTTTCTCAAAAATTTCAAACTATTTAGACTAGATTCGTATATATACTCAATTCAAAATAAACGAAACAAACGCAAATTTTATTTTAAATTTAATAAATTATATAAATAAAATATGAATAAGTCAATATTCAACTCGTTATATATATATATATATATATATATATATATATGCGTGCGTGTGTGTATAGAAAAATAAAGGTAAATAATTTCATCTTTGTAGTCTTGTAGGTGCAGATTTTTGCTCTCTCGGAGGTTGATACACATAAGTAAAAATAATGATTGAATATATAGATATTTGTTTAATGAAATGAAAAATAATTTTGTTATATTTTTTGACTCAAAACCTTTAACTTTCTCACAATAATATATTGTAATTATAATAAAATTATAAAATATTTTATTTTATATATCTGTTAGATAACTTCAGATGTTAGAGTATTTAACATTTTTGAAAAAGATGTCATTCTTGTGGAGGACACCAGACCTCAATGAACACGTGCTTTCAAATATTAAATGAGTCCCAGCCACGACTCACGACCAGACACGTGAAACATTCCTGCAGACGAAACCATTTCTTATGTGAGATTTTAATGGAAAATGAAATTATTAATGCTGGGAGTTTCAGACATGGAGTTTTAAATCTGACCTTAAATAATTTGTCATTTATATATTTATTGAAATTAATTAATTATATTATTTATGATTAATTTTTAATATTATATTATATATTTTAACTTTAAAAATATTAATAATTAAAAGTAAATAATATTATTTATAAATTAAAATAGACGGAGTATTATAATATATATTCATTATAACATGTGAAAGAAGTTTGATTCTTAAAATAAACACTCTATTATAATTAAACACTAAGTATGAAATTACCAACTAGTACAAGGACGATATACATAATTAAATTATAGATAAATAGTAAACATAAATTTCAAATAAAGTATTATCACGACAGTTGTGTATCTCTTAAATTCAATATGAGTTACAATTATAATAGTATTATTAAAGACAATCCAAAGGTTAAAATTACTTTTGAGCACTTATCTTCTAAAATGTTGTATTCTATTTGTTCTTTTTCTATTTTTCTTTAGATCTACTCTATCTTTAAAATTAATACTCTACTTCAAATCAATCATGTTCCATCTTTATCTTTCATCTATTTAATGAATTTTAATAGTATTAAGATTTTAATACATAATTTATCACGTCACATTGCTCTATCCTCATCCGGTTCAAAGACTCTGCTTATTTTCAGCCTTTTTGTTTTCTCTATTACATCTGCAATTCAAGAAAAACTCGTCCTTGTCCTAAATCGAATGTAACGAGGCCTTCTTCTTTCGGTCCCTCTTGGGTTGGTGATTCAGTTGAGCAGTAGAGATGAGTTTCAGAGAGGAGAATGAAGAAGGGAGGGATCTGAGGAAGCCATTTTTGCATACTGGGAGTTGGTATCGAATGGGTTCCAGACAATCGAGTATGATGAGCTCTTCACAGGCCATTCGGGACAGCTCCATTTCAGTTCTTGCCTGTGTTTTGATTGTTGCTTTGGGCCCTATCCAGTTCGGTTTCACTGTAATAACCCTCTTTCTCTTTTGCCAAGAAATATCAAGAAACCCCATAACTAAAGAGATTAATGTGTTTGGATTATTGTGTAATTAATAGATTTTGATAACTTGTTTGATTTTATTGTTTTCCTAGCTGCCAGAGGATACCCTACTTGGTTTTACGAATACTTACCCATCAACTTGAAGGAAACTTAACTGATTATTAACAATTTAACTAAAAGATTCGATTTTTGGTGAGAGACTTATAGTTGTAATGACATTAGCTAAAATTTTAGTAGTAATGCCATCATAGTATTCAATCTTCTTAGATAATGGCATGTTTGAATTTCATGGCAATTTGTAGTCTAAATCAGAAAAGCATCTTTATTTTGGGAACAGACTAAAAAGGAATAACTTCTATCTCTTTAATTTTGGAAAGCAGGGAATATAATTTATGGTTTTCGTTAAGTTGGAAAGTATTTCAGTTTGTTTGTTTGTTGTCGTTTTCTTATTTTATTTTATTTTCTAGTGTTTTCTTAGCAACCAAATGGCCAGTACTCTAAATTTCTGAGGTTTGCAAGGTTCTTTATGGATACATGTTTTGTGAATGTTATTTGTTCATCTTGCAGGGTGGTTATTCTTCACCTACGCAAGCTGCTATTTCCAAAGATCTTAGACTTACTGTATCTGAGGTTTGAATGACTCTGGGATGCTTTGAATTTTTCGCATGGATTTGTTTAAGAATGGTTACTAACTAGAACTATTGGGTCAGTTCTCTTTGTTTGGTTCTTTATCGAACGTGGGTGCTATGGTTGGGGCAATCGCCAGTGGTCAGATTGCCGAGTATATCGGGCGGAAAGGGGTAATTTTTTATTTTTTTATTTTGATCAATATGTACTTTCTACTTTGTCTTTTCCCTGTTACTATTGGGGTTCAATTTGGCTTGGTTTCTTAATAGTAGGTTTTGCCTTCACCTGTAAATTTTCAGTCGTTAATGATCGCAGCAATCCCTAATATCATTGGTTGGCTTTCCATATCATTTGCCCATGTGAGATTTTCTAATGCCCTATGCTCCACTACCTTTTTTAAGTTGTTTGTAAAATGGCTTAAGAACCTAACTTATGCTGTACTTGTTGTTTGATTAGGACTCTTCATTTCTATATATGGGAAGGTTATTGGAAGGATTTGGTGTTGGAATTATCTCTTACACGGTAACCATTAAACTTTATCTGCTATATTGAGTGCGTATATTGTGGAGATTGTATCTTAATAGAATTTATACTTTTTTAAATAAAATATTAGGTTCCTGTATATATAGCTGAGATAGCACCTCAAAACATGAGAGGAGGGCTGGGTTCAGTGAATCAGGTGTGACGAGTTTAAATATGTATCTTATCTTATTCTGAACTAGCGTTTCTTCCTATTTTAAAATATTCAATAATTTTTTTGATATTTTATGGTGTAGCTCGGAGTCACGATTGGAATAATGCTTTCTTATTTGCTGGGACTGTTTGCTAATTGGAGAACACTTGCAGTTTTAGGTATCCTCTAAGAGATTCTGATGTGATTTACCACTCAAAGATATACTCAATTATATTCATCGTATTTTTCTAGCAATTTCCATCCAATACCCCATTATTGTGGAGCAAAAAGAATGTGATGAGTGATGTTTCCCCTGGTAATGCTCAGAATATTAGGATATTGCTTTCCTAACTTCTTGTTGAATTGTCTGAGTTGAATTTACTTGCACAATTAGATAGAAATGACAGCCCTCCCCTGGTCTTGAGACTTTGAATTGGTGGGGTCCGTATCCTTCTTTTAGGCTAGACAGCTGCATAATTTAACAAGGAAATCCGGTGGAGAACCTGTTGATGGTTCAAAGGGGTTATCTCATTACCTACACCAGTCAAGATATTACCATTCTTTCCTCATGTAATTCATTTGAAATTATGACGCAAACAAGTAATTTACCTTTCCTGTAATCTGGCAGGAACATTACCCTGTCTAATATTGATTCCTGGACTTTTTTTTATCCCAGAATCTCCTCGATGGTTGGTAAGTTTCATTAGGAGTTTTTGTCTTTTCCACTTTAATTTATATGTATGGTTATAATCACTGAGTCACTTCTTTGTTGAACCCAGGCAAAAATGGGTATGACAGAAGAATTTGAAGCTTCTTTGCAAGTTCTTCGTGGTTTTGATACTGATATTTCTGTTGAAGTGAATGAAATCAAGGTGAATCTCCTTAAACAAGATTGTGTTGGGCCACCAATCTAGTCTATTGTATCTTATTGTACGTAAAATTAACAAAGCAATCCCCGCAAAATGTTCCATGATTTTCTGCTGAAATCCCAATGAAGAACTTCGCTTTATATATAACTCGAATTCAGAAGTTAAAATTGTTTCTTTTGTACTTTTCACCGTGTAGAGGTCTCTGGCATCAACAAATAGAAGAACTGCAATCCGTTTTGGGGACCTTAGACAACGAAGATTATGGTTTCCTCTGATGGTAATTATAAAACTAGATAAATTTTATTATTCCCTTTGTCTCATTTGCTCAGTGTTAAACCTGCTTCACGGTGCGGCTGAATATAACTGTAACTTCCAAACATTTTATCCTGCAGATAGGGATTGGTTTGCTTGTCCTTCAACAGCTAACTGGAATTAATGGTGTTCTCTTCTATTCTAGTACCATTTTTGAATCTGCTGGTGCGTTTTTATATGGATTACCACATTTAATCTAATGCATTTTTTCAGTTGAAGGTTCCAAACTGTGGAAATGTTGTTATGAATTATCCAAAGGGAGACTTTGTACATTTAGATCAAACCCTGATAGCTTATGTCATTTGTCTGAATTGAATAGGAATTTCATCAAGCAATGTTGCTACTTTTGGACTTGGTGCCATCCAGGTAGATTGTGAAGGCTTGCATAACAGTTTCCTTAATACTCCCTCAGTCCCAGAAAGATATTCTCATATGTAAATTTTGCAAATAGTAATGATATAATCTCCTTCCGTATTTTGATATACTTGAGGACATTGTTTCATTTTATATTACAATCGATAGAGATGGAGCACTCTTACTGCAGAAGAAAAACATTTGCCCAAATGGGACCTTTTTTGTGGAACGGGTATATTTTATTAGAGCTTCATTTTTCGTAAGTCGTAAACAATGAGTTTTGCATTATTTAGGTGATAGCCACCGCAGTTTCTACATGGCTGGTGGACAAAACAGGCCGCAGGATTCTACTCATTGTGAGTTGGAGCATAAATGTATTCTCCATGTAATCCATTAGTCATCATCACATCTGTCTCATTGAAGTGGAACTGTTTGTCGCAGATCTCCTCCTCTGGGATGACTATCAGTCTCTTAGTTGTTGCCATTTCATTCTTCCTAAAGGTAGTGCTACCGTGAACTTCTTTGTTTCAAACGACATAAATCTTGACTCAGCTTTTGTAACTGTCTTGAGTTTTTTCGTACGATTGCAAGTAATCTCAGGGTTCTGTATCGGAAAGCTCTACGCTGTATAACATCTTGGGCATCCTATCAGTAGTTGGAGTTGTGGTATGTCTCCCACTATTACACAAGTAATGACGATCCTCTATTTTTTCTGTTGCAGTTTCTTTGTTTGTTTATCAAATGTTACATTTCAGGGAATGGTTATTGGATTCTCTCTTGGAATGGGGCCCATTCCATGGCTTATAATGTCTGAGGTAAGTATATTATTTGACCAAGTTCATTTACAACTGCTGTGTGTTTTCTTGGTAATATGATTGTTTTAAGATGAATAACTAATTTTTTCATGCTCTTTTTATGCATCATATTCATATCGATTATTAGAGACCCACTGGCACATTTGATATGGTAGCTTTATCCTCCTCCTTTGCCAACTGATCCCATATACCAGCATTTCCTAAAATAAATCATGCTCTGTAGCTTGCGACACTTAAAAACATGTAGTCTGTTTTTATGTCTATATTTTTACTATTTGCAGATTATGCCAATCAAAATTAAAGGCCTTGCTGGAAGTGTTGCAACACTAGCCAACTGGTTCACTGCTTGGGTGGTTACCATGGCAGGACCGTTGTTATTGACTTGGAGTAGTGGAGGTTCCCCCACCTATCTCTCTCTTTCTGTATCCCTATACATACACACAGTATATATAGATACATATGCATAATATATACATAAGAATACAACCTCCGGTTCCAAAAAAAAATCCCGTTTTGTCAAAATTTGTCCTAGAAGAAGAGTTCCTTTTTCATTGATGTTGGTACGAAATGACACAATGTCGTCTTGTTCACCATTGTAATTACTTTCATGATGCAATCACAACTTAACGAAAACATTCACTATTTATGGGTAAACTGTAAACATGGAAAGACAATTTATCCTGAATATCCATTAATTTTACGAATGGGATTGTTTTTGTGGAATGGAGAGTGGGATGCATGAAAATGAATGTTCACGTTGTTCAACCATTTGCAAATGGTGAATGTTCACCTTGTTCAACCATTTGCGAATGGCAAGCTATTGGATATGAAACATTAAACCATGAAAGATTAATTACGTTTATTAATATTATTATCATTGCGTTATTCTAACTTTTAATTAAGTTTTCTTGGATTTTTTACAGGAACTTTTACTCTTTACATGCTTATGTGCGCTCTCAGTGTGGCATTTGCAGCTATTTTGGTCCCCGAGACCAAGGGGAAAACGCTGGAGGAAATTCAGTTGTCCTTCCGATGATATTATTTATTTTTCGTTTCTCTTCATCCCTTTTTGGCATTCTTACGAATCTTTTGAGAATTTTTGATAAGAGGAAAGCATGCAAATAACGTAGTTCTCTACGAACCTTTGATAAGAGGAAAGCATGCAAATAACGTAGTTCTCTACGAACCTTTGTCAGTTTGTCGCTAGAAATTCCATTTAAGCATTGTACATTGGAGTTGTATCTCGTTCACGGTCTTCTTCTATCCATGTAATGTTTTAAAAATGTATGTTTCATAAAAATCGTCTCTTTTTCCAATGAAGTTTCATAACAATTGTTGATCAGTGGATGTCATATTCACTTGTATATCAAATCTAGAATGAAAATAAAATTTCCAAGCACGGACGGAATTTTGACAAGGCAGCCCGGCTCCGATTATATGGTGACAACTTTTTAGCAAATTTTTGTGAACAAAAGATAATAGCCCGTTGGTATGAAATTCTTAAATTTTGTCGCTCTTCAATGTGGATCGGTTGCGTGTTACGCATAGAATTTGATTTTAGCAAATGAAAGGAGTTGCCGAACCATTCGCGTGCCAAGTCCAATTCAGACTCCATGCCTAGGTTTGAAATTATGTTTATGATTTGACATATGTATGATGATGATGCATCCTTTACCAACATCAGCACAGTCTGGAGACCAGACGTATTACCAAACAAATATGGAGATAAGGCTCGTTCATTGCATGTGAAGAATCGTCTGATTGTAGTAGTATGCCTTCAGAATCATAATTAATCATGTACATCTAGTATAGCTTAGCTGCCCAATTTTATAACTATCTCTTTTCAAAATTAAAGATAATATTTTTTTTCAGTACATTCTAAAAATATAAATATGTTTTTATTTTAACATCATAAAACACCATCTTAATTGATCATTTCATTGTAAATCCACCATCTCAATTTTTTTTTCTTTCTACTTTTAAAAACTATCGGTTTTTTAAGAGATCTCAAATTTTGAAACGAAGAGAGTATTAACACTATTAGCTAATTTTTTAATTTTTTTTTTGATAAATCACGCATCAAACTTACAGCGAGAATGTACCCAACGGGTGTTAGAGCCTGGAGGCATACCACATCGAATTCGAGCAGCAATGTCCAGATAGATACACTTGACAAGATTGCTAATTGAAAAAAAAAAAAAAATTAAAAAATTATAATCTTATTGGGTTGGCCCTTAGCAGCAAGAAACTCCATTCCACGTAATACTCAGGATCATTAAAATAAAGCTAAGCATCCAAAATTGATACCAGTAGGATGGAGAGCTCAGCATCTTAACGAGATTTAAAGAGCACTGGTTGATACCTTAACAATCTTAGTGGAGTATCTAATTTTGTCAAATTCATCAAGAATCAAAATAAGACAAGAGGGCAACTTGTAGGAACGAACAAATTCATTGAAAGTTAGAAAAACATATTTTTGCAAATCAAATGCTATGAATTTTTTGATGGGTTGTAAAAACTCAAGAAGAAACAGATGGTACATGTTCTTGCAGCTTTAGTTCAACAGAGCTTTAAACTCAAAATTGATGTCATTTACATGAAAACATCAACCCGAATAGTTTTGTAACCCGAATAGTGCATCAGATGAATTTAAAGAATCCTGGAAGCGTAAGCTTTACAGACCAATCTGATCACAATTAACAACTTACATATCCTAAGATGATAATGAAGCCATCAAATTATTTTGGGAGCACACGACAGACATTCGAGGATACTAAATCATTAAAACATTATACCATAATTTAGCTCTTGCGTAGAAGGAAACTATAATCTGTCTTCGTTCTTCTTCTACTATGGATAACTACATTTAAGAAGTTAAGTCCCACCAAAAGATTGAACACAGCCATTTATTGACCAGATACAGTCTATAAAACAAGGGGAACCAGATTCACGAAGCTTAATCAACAGTCATAATCAAATACTCCCTCTATTCCAAAATTAGAGTGAACTTTGAGTTATGTCAGACTAAGTTCGTGAAATCCTACAATTCAAATTATAATATAAATTTTTAAAATTTTAAAGTTTCGATGTAGTAGTATTTTAGACATACACATTAAATCATAATAAAAATAAAATAACCTCAAATTTGAATTTTAGAATTTCATACATGTACTCATTAACAGTCATATGTATCTCTATTTTCGGAAGGGATCCGTACATAAGATGAAGCGCCAAAGTCAACCAGATCTTAATCCTACTAGTTTAAGTGTCCTCGAGTAAGTTCACAAAGCAGTTAAGCATTAAAGAAATTTGCCACAAGTGGGGATATATTCGAACACGTGAACACTACCACTGAGATTAACTGATAAGATGACATCTAAAAGGGTAAATTGACATTTGCCATAAATTGAATTCAAAGTAATGCAGCATAATAGTTCTGGAATAGCACAACCGAGGAGTAGCAACCCAAGATATCAAAAGACATGAAAAAACAAAGTACAAGAACTATTGCACTTAATGATCAAGAAGAGACAGGAGAAAATGAACTAAAGAGATATCAATACCATGATTTAAGAGTCAACTGCCTTTTTGTGCTATGAGAGATTACGTTCACAGGGTACTTATCAATGCAATCCTCCCATGGACCATTACAAGACATTTTAACGTTCTGGGGTGCCTGCCATACTGCACTATTACATTTGCAAACCACTCCCAAAGGAAATCTGCCAGACCCAGTGACCCTTGCGCATTCTTCCCTTGGCCTCTGTATATGCCAATTCCTACCAAATGGAGCTTGACGAAGTGTTTCCAAACCGATGGAGGGCCATCCTAGAAGCCTCCACATGTACCGGTAGCAGTTGCAGATTCTTCTCCAGCTCATCAATCACAGCCCTTCCCCCAGCATGTATGCAGAAATGAATAAATATTTACCAAATCCAAAACTAATAATAACAACATACCTAATAAGGATAAATATTTATTGGAATATTTGTTGTAGTCCCACACAATAATTATAATAAAATAATATTCGTCCGAATAAAGTGATGTTTCCTCTTTTCTTAATACAATATTCGCCCCTTATATACTACACAAATTTATAACAATGAATTTGTCTCTCAAGATAAGACAGACACCGTAACTTAATCTATTAAATATTAAGTGCATAATTAGTATTTAAGGGAGTGAATCCACTCATATGTGAAATATGAATTACTTGGATTAATTTTTTAAAATGAAGTCTAGTTTTTCTATAGTCCCTCCACACTTCTTTGAAGAGTTGTGAGTGAATAGACACGTCAACTACATACATGAAAAAACACATCTCATTTATGAGTTACACATTTTCATTACACATTTTAATTCAAAGTTATGTATTTTTTCATTAAATCATTATATCTTTTCATATAAAATTATATAATAAATATATTAAAATATATTTATCAATTTTATATTATTAAAAATTTTAAAAATTTTCAACAAATATATGATTGACAAATTTGTTTTCCCCACCCGCAGACTGAGAAAGCCTTTACGTTTTTTTTTTCTTCCCTTTTCACATACTCTATAATTAATTACATTTGTTTTTTTTTTTTGGGTACAATTACATTTGTTTTTCACATACTCTATAATGTATCTTATTGCTTTTAATTAATTTTTTGTATCTGGATTTTTCTATTCCCGTTTATTATCGTGTTCTTAAGCAAGTCTTATCATATTCAACCATATTCATTCATGTATCTTCATTGATTCAGACGGAATTTGTTAGAATATTTTAGCATCTGTGATTATTAGATTTTGGTATGTTGTGTGCTGCCCAATTTCGATTAAGCCATACATGTATGTATGTATATATCTATATTATAAAGTGGGAGTATTTAATTATTAATTATTATCTTCTGTAATTATTAAAAAAATAAAATTATAAAAGTAATTTTAAAACAGTAAAATTTTTATTATTCAAATTAATTTATAATTATTTAAAACTCTGATAATTTTATCTTATTTTTTCTCATTAAATATTAAAAAATAAAAAATAATTTATGCGTGCCGATAAAACCGACAAAAGACGTATTTACTTTCATCATAAGCAGTAATTATAACACAATAAAAATTAAAATTTTATTATCCAAAATTAAATCTCATTATCTAAGATTATACTAGAATAAGTGAACGGGAAAGATAATCTTACTTATAATAACACCGGTAATAAATTGTAAATATGGTGAAAGTTATGTCACTATCTAATTAAAAAAAAAATGGAGCTGAATTGAATTGCCCGATTCAGTTTATTGCCCGCCTGAAATCAATTTTATGTATTAAAATTCTTTGTTGTCACCTACACTTCTGATATTACCAAAAAAAGAATTTTCAGTTATTTCAGAAAAATAAAAGAGTTGACCAAAAGAGACGGTCTTTGGAAAATTGGGAAGTTCTGCTTTTACCAGAGGGGTTGAACCTTTGAGACTAAAAGGGGCTCTTCTCGGTTGTCGTCTAAAAGGATGGAGGCAACACCTTCTTCGTTTAAGGTATGAATTCCACTATTCGAGGTTCTTTTAGTATAATTAGAGTTAGGGTTTTATAGGTTCGACATTCTTTCAGGACAATTAGGAATCAGGGTGTTGAACTCAATTTACAACATTTTAGATTCCAAAGTGATATGAATTCATTTGATTTTTAGTCCCACACTATTTGAATATTGTAACCTAGTACGATTAATTTGCAAATATTGTTGTTTACGAAACTTAAGTGAATTTGCATCTCTTTTTAATTTTTAAGAATTTTAGGATTGCGTTTATAATTTGTGAAGGAGAGTTTTATGTTGGACTTGCAAATGTGCTCAAGTACATAAACGCTCACTTATTTAAACTTTTGGTATTCTGCAGATAATTTTGGGTTCATCCTCAGTAGCCCGTCGAAAAATTCTAGCTGACATGGGATATGAATTCACTGTCATGGTATATTTACTGTCATACCATCCAGATATCCACTGTAGGCTTCATACAAAAAAATTAACTCAGCTTATGATTTAGTCTGCAGACATAGATGAGAAAGGTATTCGGATGAAAGAGCCGGAAGAACTGGTAATGGCTCTCGCAGAGGCAAAGGTAAATATTTATTGGATATGCATAAGTGACATGGGATATGGATTCACTGTCTTCGTCTCAATCTGTACACAACACACACATGTAATGGAAATTATTCATTTGTGTTTTCTTTGACTAATCTTTATTTGATATGGTGTAATGTACATTGTGTTTCAGGCTGATGCCATTGTGTCAAAACTTCAAACTATTAATAAAGAAGAGAAGGATGTCAAACAAACACTCCTGATTGCGTCTGACACAGTATGTTCTCTATTAGATATCTGGTCCCTATTTAGTAATGGTCTTCAAGTCTGACATTATATGTTTTATATGTGTGCGGTCTACAAGTTTCATCTTGAAGAGGTCGAAAACTTCTTTCTGTTACCAGGTTGAGCAATATTCAAAAGCTACTTTGTCTGGTATTATTAGTACCGTGCTATGAATTTATAACTTCTTTTTCCTTCTCTATGTAAATTTTGTTTATTTGGCTGTGGATTTATGAACATTTTTTGTTACTCTTATTTTTGGGGATTTACTTGTGCTTATTTAGACCGTTATCGGCAATTTAACACAGGATATGACGATTATGTGTCTGTTCTTCACCTGTACCTAATCTCATACTACATCACATAGACAATCCAGCATATTTCCTTCAACTTGTTCCAGACTTCCAGTTTTGAGTAAAGTGTAGTATATCTTTCCACAATTTTCCTATTGTGTCTGCACATAAAACGTGTCAAAGAAGATGACTACAAAGGAATTTGGAAGAAAGGCTCAAAGAGGAATTCTAGTTTCTTGTATGAAGAAAACAAAGCTCCATTTTAATTCACAAGCTCTTACACATCAAGTTAGCATATCATTTTGTTTTGATGTACATAATACGGTTTCTTGATCTCTGATTTCCTTGATGATGGGGCATAGTAAAGAGATCTCTGATTTTCCTTTAGAACCTAATTCTCTCTGGCTTAAAATGAGTATTCTGTTAGTGGTGAGCAGTGGCGGAGGTGGCCCGGGTGGGCTGGTGCCCTCCCGGATTTTTGAGGACTTAGTGCGTGTGTGTGTATATATATATACACATTTTTATCATAACCAGTATACATATTGTATAATTTTGAACAAGATGTGTTTTACCTAGTGGGGAAGAGTTTGATTTATAATTATGAGGTTAGGAGTTCGAGTTTCCTTACCCTTTTGAGGAACTTTTTCTACTAAAAATAAATTAGACACTTGAACATATATATTTAACATTATATATTATTATTATATAATAGTTTAAAAGAAATAAAACAACCCAACACCCCCCCCCCCCCCCCACACACACACACACACACACCCCCACACCCACACCCACACCCCACATTTTGGCTCCGCCACTGGTGGTGGGACTTAAGATTTTTTCCATAGCATGATAATATGATGACATAATGTCAACATTTTGCATGTGCTCATGTGTGTTTAATATGCTTGTGTTCTTTGAGTTGCTGGGGCGTCATTATAGGTTTCAGACTTGCATATTATTAGAGTTTGCTCATTTTATAGAACTTGTAATCAGGCTGAAGCCACCGTACCAGAGCTTACAAGTGGTGACCACAAGAATGATGCCGAGCCAACACTTCTACTTAGTTGTGACCAAGTATAATTCAATTCCTTAGTTATTCTATCTTATCTTTAGTTATTATATGTTAGGTTCATCTGCTGCATTTCAACTTAAGTAGAGGAAACATCCATGCATAACTCATTGATTCAAATACAAATTTATCATGGTGAGTGCTGAGGGTTTATGAGCAGTCACCACATTTTTGGTTCAAGATGCAAGTTTTAACTATTAAAGTATGCAAGATGAAAACATCCCTTGAAATCAAAGCCTTTTAAGTTGAAATGCACTGATTGACCAGTCTAGGTCGCTCCTTCAGTGTTAATGTGCATGGACCTGGGGTGGACAAATTTGGACATTGATATGTAATGGACACTCTTCAAAGATGTTATGCAGATTTAAAATTCTTATTACTAATGTGTCCTATTGGTGAACCAAGATTACCCCTGAAGGACTTGGGCACAAGGAGGTCTTAGGTTGAAATGTTTGAAAGTATGGTAGTGTGAGAGGTACTTATAAGGGGGGAATACAAAGGGAGAGACTGTCAGATCCATTTGTAGACTCTCGATTTCATACACATATAAATGATGTTGATGCCATGGTGTTTCAAGGTGTATCTTCTTAATATTATTCTTTTCTGAAAACTCAATACGAAGTTTATCGATATATATGCATCAAGTTTTATGTTGTTTTTGTTGGATTTCGGATTAAAAATCGATGCGGAATTTAAAAATAATTTATCTTATTCCCAGGAGCAATGCTTATATTGAAACTGAAATAGAAGATCGATTATACCTAAATGAATTTCGATTTAGATAAGAAGAACAGTTGCGTCTGGATCAACGTGTTAATCGCCACGCCTCTACTGGTATCCACACACACAAACTGAGCCCGAGTCTTGTGCGTGCTAGCGTAGTTATCCGGTTTCTTTTTCTCTAAGTCTCTCAAACTCGCGGTAAAATAGGATTAGACAAAAAGGCATATATGCCTCCTTTTATAATCTGCCAATTTTAATCAGAGATACAAGAGAACAAGGAAATCCTAGCTGTCTGACCTAATATATTATAAACCCAGTTCGCTTAGTGTGCGACCCTGTAGGTTCACTTAACATTAGCAGTAGGTCCAAAACTCCTTTTCGACCCACAAGTTATAAGCGGTCTTTCGCAAGACATTATAATTACCTAAGTTAGGTGAATGTTGATTTTTCCAACACAACCTTATCCACAACTAATAATAGAGTACGATTTATGATTGGATACTTGGGCATATTATTAACAATCTCCCACTTGCACTGGAACCAATCATCCATGTGTAATTTCTTTGTCACAAGATATCACGATTGAACATAAGGCAAAAAAATTGTCATCCTTATATGGTTTAATCTCATGTTTCCAAATACCGTAGTTAGACTGTTTAAGCAAACGATTGACTCTTCAACTCGTTTGAGCATAGTCATCTATTTAACAGTCTCAACTCATCGAGAGACCTATAAATATCATTCTTTTGTTATATGAGAGGTACAAATACCAACTTACTTACACACATTCATTCGCATGTTTCATAACATACCCAACCAATATCGTTATAGTCACCCGACATAGGCTGACGTTTGATAATGTCAAGGCACACTAATCCTTATGTAAAAAACCGTGGCAAGCTCAAGTAAAAAGACTATACTCAGTAGTTGTGATGAGAATAACTGATGACAAATATATAACAATCTTTGCAGTTTTCTCATAGCGGGTCAATCCAATACAATGTTCTTTAACATGTATCTATGTGATTAACTTAATATCTTATATTCATGACCTGTGAAACTTGGTCA
>JAUMHB010097688.1:0-10515 GCA_032359685.1 Pittosporum tobira
ATGACGAAATGATTTAGTGATGGGCAGAAATGTCAAGTGATGTTCAATTATTCAAATATTATTGTGAATTGGCATGATGTGACATTTAATCGTATATCATGCATGCATTGTTGGAATTCATATCTTTTCGTAAATTCAAATATTAAAGGTTTTCATGATTCAAAACTATGCCATTTTACTTGTTTGACTGGAATGATCATTTTATTCAAAATAGAATAATTTCTTGTTGAGCATCTTTCGTTCACTCTTGCTGTGTTTATAAACTTTCCAGAGTTGATCGAGCGAGGCGAAACCTCGAAAGGCAAGGGCAAGGTAGAATATTATTATGCTGATTCCCCAGTTTTGTTCTAGCTTGAGATTTGTAATTTGAACCTGGTGCGACTGCTGTTCACATTTCCCTGTTATTGTAAAACTTATTGTTATTAATTAAATTTACGTTTCCGCTGTGTAATTCGTTGTACGATCGATCCTTGTAAGGTATAACAGGGTGAGTTGCCGAATATCGGCCACTCGATATGTTGAGATGGTATCTGACGACCAGGTTTCCACGAGATTTCAGAGGTGGAAATTTGGGGGCGTCACAGGTTGCGTCTGAATCAGCGTGTTAATCGTCATGCCTCTACTAGTATCCACACACATGAACTGAGCCAAAGTCTTATACGTGCTAACGCAGTTCTCTGGTTTCCCTCTCTCGTGTTCTCTCTTAATCGTGTGTAATTAAGATTTTGGAAAACGACTGCTTCAAAAGCATGTGTGTCACCTTTTAATCCACCCTTTTAAATATTATAAGAGAGAACCAGGAAGTCATAACTGTCAGGCTCAATATGTTACAAGTTCAGTTCGCTTAGTGTGCGACCCTGTAGGTTCACATAATATTAGTAGTACGTCCAAAACTCTTTTTCGGCTCACAAATCATAAGCGGCCTCTAACAATACATTATGACTACCTAAATTAGATGAATGTTAATTTTTCGACATAACTTTAGCCACAACTAATAATCAAGTATTATTCATGATTGGTTATTAGGACATATCGCTAACAATTATGTCATTCCCTAATTTCTTCACTCGGGGCTTTACTTGCACATACTTTCCCTCCCATATCTTGGCCAATTGCTTAGCTTCACTATTCTGTCTCTCCAACTCCACAATCTTTCGATTTTGCTTAACTATCATCATCTTCTTCTCATTACTCTCTTTTTCAAAATCGGAACGAAGCTTATTAGACCTCACTTGGGCTTTCTTCACTCTATCAGTCAAAACCTTAACATCGTTGTTAGCGCGATTCAGATCCTCAAAGGCGCAAATCAGTTTTTCTTTAAGCTCTTCACACTCTATTTGTTTTCCGTCTAGGGTTTCAACTTTCTTCTCCAATTCTTTCACCTTCCTTATAAGCTTCTCTTCGCAATCCATCTAAATCAGCCGCTTGCTGGAAAAATGATTGGAGGTGAAATTTTGGGGAGAAATGAATCGGGTTTTTGTAGGGACTAAAATTTGAGAGGTTGCAGAAAACTCAATTTGTTTGATGTTGTTAGCAGTTTTTTTTTTAAAGAAGTAAAATATTAGTTTTTTTTCATGCACATGAATATGGAAAAAAAATTAAAACTAATTTTTTATAGTTAATTTCAAACAAGGTCGTTGTAAAAAACTTTTTTTAAATTTTTTTTTAAGAATAAAATTCGTTTATTTATTCTTTTGGCAAGTTTTCCTATGTGCGTTTTGGGGTTAGAAAAATAGAAGAAAAAGATCAGTTATACGTTTTGTCTTCTGTTATTTATAATTTGCTTCACGATGAATAAAGAGTATTAATGGAAACCCTTATATTGGCATATATATTTAGGATTTTGGTACATATCAAAAGAGATTTGTATGGCCAAAATCTTTCACTTGATCTCAATTGCCTAAGATGATATGCATGAAAGAATGCAGCATCTCTCAGAATGTTTGCGATGATAAGCTTTCTGAAAATACCCTTTCTTATGGTCACACAAATAAGAAATCAACTACCTTAACCTCCACCATGCAAAATTCAATCAAAAGATTTAGATTCATCACCGTCATTAACAGCGAACGGTGATGAATTTAAATTATTGGATAAAATTTTCAACGATAGACATTAAAGTGGCTCACTACGGCCATGTCTAGCCTTGAATCCCTATATGGGGGGGGGGGGGGGGGGTTAATGCATAATTGGTCATTGTACTATTTTTGTTTTTAAAAATGCAACATTATACTAACTTTTTTACAAACTCATCACTGTACCACATATTTTTAACAATTAGTCATTTTATTTGTTAATTTAAGAGACTATTCATGCAAAATGTATATGATACACTGATGAGTTTGTAATTAAATATGGTACAATGATTAGTTTGTTAAAAGCACGTAGTGCAATAATGAATTTGTAAAAAAAATTAGTATAATAATACATTTTTAAAAAGAGATATAGTAGAGTAGGCAATTATGCGTTTAACCCTTTATATATATATATATATATATATATAAATTCCCCAGATCTCCGATAGCACAGCCAAGACAACAACGACCAAAAAAAGTATATGTATACATTAATTAAAATCACTTACTTTATTTTTGGATTTCCATCCATTAAAGTTTTCTTTGATTGAAAAAATTTTCCCCTCAATAATTAATATGCAAAGAAATGATATTATTTTACAATGGGTGACATAATATTTTTCACCTCATTGGAACAATAAATTTTTGTTTTTCAAGGATATTAAACAATATTTTTTTAATTAAAAAAATATCGATGAAGTTATATTCAAGTTTGTCTCAAACACACACAAATATTTGGATATAATAACCCAACTTTTATTATTTTTGTCATTAAGGCATAGTTTAAATGAGGACAATAAATTATCACATATTTTCAATATCCACAAATCAATTGTCACCACTAGAGCAATGATTTAAAATAACCCAAAATATGAATATAAGTACAAATGTTTCATCTTAACCGACAAACCACAATTTTATGTGTAGGTAATAAATAAATAATTAAATATATATTAATACCCGATCAATCATTTTACAATGAGCTATGAACATAATGATTGAAATTCTCACCACTAATTCAATTCGACTAAAATATTATTTTTTAAAATTGCACTAATCAAATATTGTCTTATAATTGTTTAAATATTTTTAATATATATATATATTAGAGCTTAATCCTCGTTATATATATAAATTATAAAATTAGTATTTGATCAAAATTATAATAGGAAATAGAAGAATAGAACTAAAAAGTATTTCCAGAATAAGAAGTTATTTATTGGGTGGCAATGCAGGCTACAGTTAGATTTTTAAATTATTCTTATATAGTATACATAATATTTTTTTTATTAATACCATATAAATTAATTTTAAGTGTTCTAAATAAATTGAATAAAAATTAGATACTCTCTAAATCTTCAATATTTTCTCCCTAAATTTATTCTCATATAGCGTATATAAATTTGTAATCATCTCCTTTAATTAGTTTAATTGTCATATCAAAATTTTCAAAATTATAATTTTTTATTAATAATTATTCATCTTTCTTTTCAAAAAAATAATATTTATCTATATAATTTGATTATTTTATTTAAAATTAATTACGTTAATTATTTATCTAATAAATTTTTAATACTCCCTCCGTCCCAAAAAGAATGACCAAAGCACCTAAAGTCTGCAAATTAAGAAAAATAACAGAAATATTTTGAACCATAAAAAAAGTGAATATTCCCATAAAATTATTATTCTTTAAGCAAACATCACATACTTGTATTGATATGTGTGTCTACATTGTTCATTTTGGGTTTAAAAAATAATATTTGATTTCATTATTTTTAGAACAAATGGAATACAAATTATTTACACTACCCCCTCTACCCAAAAATTCTAGTTTCATCCCTGCCATAGTTCAACATAGTTTTATGGATGAGGTATCGCCAACATAGTTTGAAGATTTTGAAAATTTGTACATCTGTATCTATTAATTAAAGAATGGTCTTATCATCTAATTTAGAAAATGCTCAACTCATCCTACAGTCTTTTATTCTAAACTGATGGAAGCAGATTATCTAATTTTAAAAATTAAAAAAAAAAAAAAAAAAAAAAAAAAAAAAAAAAACTTGAAATTGAAATTGATTTTGAGAAAGAAAATATGCACGCTTGCATGGTAACAAAAACATGCAAGGATAATTGGTCCCCTTGTTCTCGCTCACTCAGTATATATATGCAGCTGTTTGAGAGTTAATTAATGAGCAAGTGGACTCACCACTTTTCCAAGTCTAGCACTAGTGCAAAAAGAAAAAGCTTCGTAATTGGTAGAACTTAGAAGATTCATGCATTGGCCCCCATCTTTGGTGAAATAAGTAAGTTAATTATGAAAAAACATTGAGTTGTTATGAGGACTAAACCGTTAGAATAACATTATTGGTTGATCCATCTCCATCATGAAAACGACAAGAATATTTTTATTTATTTATTTATTTATTGGTGCAAGCCATGAAAATATTCAAGCTATAGTACACAGATTAGAACACTCTTGTGGCAAACTCATGCAATTTCTGAATGAGGAGCCTAATAATAAAATATAGCTTTAAAAATATTTTAAAATATTAACTACGCAACAACATAATAAAATCGAAAAAAAAAACAACTCATCATATTTTTTAATAGCTTTAAAAATATTTTATTTCCTTAAAAAATTAAAAATATTTTATTTTATTTCATTTTTATAAATTTTTGGATCGAATTTCATCAATAACAAGTGGATACCAACCCAATCATTGATCACAACTCTTTGCTGGCTAAATGCAGTGGCCTACTAGTGTTATGTAGTTGGATCGAGCCTCGTGGTTTACGGGGTATTTCACATGCCATGTTGTAAGTATATATACGGATGCCAGGCTGCCAAATTGAGCCATATACATAAACATTTCTGTTTGTGTAACTTGAAAAAATAAAATACATATACTGGGCAGCATATTATGTGCTGCAACTTCTTGTTACTGGATCTGATAGGTCAATTCAAACGTATCTGTTTGGTCATATTTGTATTTTTATTTTTAGTAGTGAGAAATTTTATGGTTTGTTTTTAGGGAAAAAATATAAATATGAATGTAACTATGATTTATAATTAATGGCTCAAATAACAATACTACGTGTATTAATAGATACATTAACAAAATATATATATATTGAGATATCAAATTATAATAAATTATAATGACGGACTTATTCATGTCTAATAATTCATCCATTAATTACAATATGATACATTAATTTATACATATTTACTAATGTAATTGTTAGTCTTTATATTATTACTCTGATTTAAAATTGTTTTCTTCCGCTTTGCCAAATAGGATTTGGTGATATCTTTTGGTCCAGACCAGTAGACAGCTCATTCCAATAAAGCTCTAACCCCACACCTTATCCCATAAAACCCCATCTCTTCACTCTCATCCCTCGTCACCACCACCACGACTACCACCACCATCACCACCATGGCTCACATTTCTCTCTCTTTCACTCTCCTCTTCCTCCTCGCCGTTCAAATCCACGCCCAAACCCCCTCAGCTCCGGCCCCGGAGCCCGCAGGCCCCATAAACATCACGGCAATCCTCGAAAAAGGCAGCCAATACACCACCTTAATCCGCTTCCTTAAGGAGACGGGCATTGCCAACCAAATCAACAGCCAAGTCAACAGCTCAACCGAGGGCATGACTGTCTTTGCACCAACCGACAACGCCTTCACTAACCTTCCCGGCGGAACCCTAAACAAGCTGTCCGACAACCAGCACGTTCAGCTCATTCTCTACCATGTGCTGCCCAAATACTATGACTTAGCTAGCCTTGTAACTGTCAGTAACCCGGTTCGGACTGAGGCCACCGGGCAAGGTAATGGGGTTTTTGGGTTAAACTTTACGGGTCAGGCAACCCAAGTGAATGTGTCCACCGGAATTGTGAACACTCTGGTTAGTAATGCTTTGAGAAAAGATCGGCCTTTAGCGGTTTATCAAGTGGACAAGGTGTTGTTGCCTTTGGAATTCTATGAAGCTAAGCCCCCGGCTGCTGCTCCCCCAGCGAAAAGTGGAGATAAAACTGATGAGGCAGATGCCGCACCCAAGCCTAAAACAACTAAGGAGAAGCCGCAAGAAGAGAAGAGTGGGTCGGGTAAGATGAATGTGGGACTGAGTTTGGTAGGTGGTGTTGGTTTGCTTTGCATGGGATTCTTTTATTGAGGAGATCGAGGAGAAGATGAGTAGCCACTGAATAAGTATAGCCATTTTGTATCTAAATTTTTATTCATGTATTCGTTTTTTTATTCTTCTTCTTCTTCTTTTTCTTTTTCTTTTTCTTTTTCTTTTTTTTTTTCTTTTTTTAATTTTATTTTTATGTTTGTTGTTTTTCATTGTTTTGATTGTTTTATCATTTATGAAGATTACTGCATCTCCATCTTTCCATTTTTAGAGGCCCTTCCTTTCTGGTGCTGATATGGATGATATATATATATATATATTGACACTAGACACTAGTATAGTAGTATTACACCATTAATTACTAGTTCTTCCACACAAAAAGAAAATGAAAGTAAAAGTAAAAATAATCTCGGCAATTGTGAACTAATCTCCCATTAGTCTCCTTGTTATGATCTGATTTTATTTTTGAAAACTTTTTTAGTATTATTTTCCTGATGACTGGTCTCATTTCCCTCTGCTTTTGTGGTAGAAAAATAATAGTGACAAGTTGTTTAGCATAAAAATAATCATAAAAAAGTACTATCTGTTTTATAAAAAAAAAAATTCAAATGTATCCACAAATAGAGTTCAATTTTCACTAAATATAATATAAAATAACATAATATTCAAGTTTATTAACATAACTTTATTATAATATCAGAATTGCTAAGCTAAAAATCCATTACATTTGAGAAAAAAAATAAAAAATAAATATAAATATATTTAATCTAAATACTTATATCTTTTTAAATGTCTTCTTTCTGGTGAATTATAAGGGTTAAGTCGTGGGAACCATATTTTCCGTTGTAGAGGATGAGTAGCTATTGAATAAGTATAGCCGTTTTGTACCTACATTTTTATTCATGTATTTGCATTTTATTTTATTTTTGTTATTTTTCATTGTATTGGTTGTTTCTCTCAATATATATATATATATATATATATATATATTAAATATTTCGCTACTAGATCTATGAGCATATACATGGAAAAGTAATTGACGGGAAAAAAATACAACATATATATAGCACGGTGGAGTGTACTTTATTTTTATGTGACAGTAAAGTTACTAGTTCTTCCACTCAAAAAGATGAAAATAAAAATAAAATTAAAAGTAAAAGTAAAAGTAAAAATAGTGTCGGCATCTGTAAATTAATCTCTCATTAATCTGCTGGTTATGATCTGCTTTTTTATTTATTAACCTTTTTTTAATATTATTTTCTGGATGGCTGGTCTCATTTGCTGTTCTTTTTTGGTAGAAAAATAGTAGTGACAAGTTGTTTTAACATAAAATAATAATAATAGAAAATACTATCCATTGCAAAAAAAATAAAAATAAAAATCAGATGTAATCATTTAAAGTTTTCACAAATAGAGTTCAATTTTCATTCATTATAATATAAAACGACACAATATTCAAGTTTAATATTATAACTTTATTATTATAGTATCATAATTACTAAACTAACAATTCAATATATTTCGGAGTAAAAATATAAGAAATAGATATATAAAAATATACTCCTAAATATACAATATCTTGGAATAAATTTTATTTTTTTATTTTTTTGGGTGAATTATAAAGGGTAAGTCTTGAAAACTATCTTTAATAATGCAAAGCAAATTAGAACAGCAAAAGTGTAATTTAGAACAGCGACATGTTGTTGCACTAAACACGACATGTAGCCCTATTTATTGCCAAACCTCCAAGGATTTTGACCACATATTTTAACGTGGGACCACAATGCACACAACAATTTTTTTCATTTTGCATATGATTTATATTAAATTTTAATTATTTATACAAACAGAAAAGAAATAAGAAATTTAAGTTTCTTTATTAATGATGCAGTATTTGGGTAATTATAAGTTTTTATGATTAAAACTGAAGGTTGCTTTTTGCTACATTTTAAACCTAAATGGTGGACTGGGTGATATCGGATGAGGCTAATAATGCCTTGTTAGTGAGATACTAGTTGATGAGATTTTCGCAAAATAATTGAATAAATCAATAAATAAAAAAACAAAAGAAAGTAAGAAAAGATAAAACTCTCTAGGCCACTAGTTTGTGGTGATTTTTCACATAATTTTAACTAAAAATTTGTCTGTATCAAGGAGAATTTCAATATGGATGTAAGTCGAATCAAATACTTTAGATGAAAGTTTCATTTGAGTTTTATATTTAAGATTTTAACATTTGATACATGTATTAGCAAAACGTTTTGTATTACATATAGATACATAAACATAATAATTTTTACTTATTTCTAGATTCCCATATCATGTTTTAAGATAAAAATAAATAAATAAATGGGTACTGAAATATAAACGTCAATCTTTTTAGAGTTTAAAATAATCATGCACTATTTTTTTAAAAGCTCAAAAATTATGAAACTTTTAACTAAAAAAAATATGTAAGCTTAGTGAAAAATTTAATATATTGAAATAATTAAAAAAAAATAGTATATAATATGTGAAATTAAATATGTATTAAAAAATAAAGAAGTTACCATTTGAAATAACATAATTAATATAATAACTATGGATTTGGCTCCTCTCAATTACACTTTTTCTCCAATTTCCTCTGATACATTAGTATTTATATTTATTTATTTTTATTTGTAATAATCTATATGTGTTTACATATAATCTATGATATAGAGATTAAATTTACAAAAAATTAGAATTGTTAAAAAAAAATTCATTATTAATTTTTGATATGTATTTTCAACTAATGAAAATTCAATGAAAACTGCATATGTTCATCAAACAGTGAAAATGTATTTTATTATTTTCATGTTTGGAGAAATAATACAATTCAATATTCTAAATTAAGTGATCGGTTTTGATTTTAATAATACTATTAGAAAATTTATTTTTTTTGATGTTGATGAAGATCATCCCAATGTCAAAGTCAAAGCACTTTTCAAACCCTAATTAGGACATTGCAACATTGGTATATGTGGATCAAGTCACCACAGTTCCCGCTCGGAAGTACGTGACAACATTCACTCCCATACGACAGAGCTCACCAAGCTCGGCCCACATAGGCGACCGAACAATACTTTATTCTCCGGTTACCCGAACGGTTTATGCAAGTTATTGACCTTTAGGTGATCGCCCGTTGGCTATGGACCTGAGCCTACTACATTCCCAAACATATTTCCAAGTTCAAGCTTGCTTGCAAAGAGGTCCAACATCCCTATAAACGAACACTCAATTGGCCCAATAAGCCGAAATAGACGTGTCTATTCAAGTGGGACCCTCTACTCCTGCATCCTTGGCTCGCGCACTAAGACAAAACTCCTATAAATATCCTCTTGTTACTATGGTAAGGGGGCAAATACAATCAAACACTCTGACATAAATACTATTTGTAAGAACCCAATATTTTCAACATGTTATAAAATTTATTTATCTTTAACAGTATGATATTTTTGGGATTAAATAAATTGTAGGGTGCTAAATGCAAATATTGGTTTCCGACAAAAAGAATGTCAACGTTAAAGTTATGCAATATTTGTTCTCGTACTGTGCGCCGCAAAGTATTTATGGATCCCATAACGGAAAACATGTGGACCCCACAACGGAAAACGTGTGGACCTCACTAATATTCGTCGGACGACTTTTGAAATGCCGTAAAACTCAATGGTCAATAATTATTGGTCTGTCACTTTCTACTATATTATTACTCCGACAAATATTATAACAGTAATACGAATAATTGTGTATAGATATATATATATATACTTGATGTTGATGTATTATAAATAATTTCTATGATCAGTGTTAGCAATTATTAAATATACTAATAAAGTATGGCATAGCTGGATATATGAAAATAATTGTGGTATAGCATAGCTGTCAGATAAGAAATAATTGCAGGAGTTAATGGACGAATTGTTAAATTTACTGTATAGGATGCTTATGAAATGCTTGAAGAATTATTAGTAGAAAAGATGTTATACTAGTATGGTATGAACTTTAATTAGTAAGTGACTAATTTTAGATAAGTATAATGATGGACGGTTGGGAGTAATATTTATTTGAGTAAGTGTGAAATTTTTGATATGATTAAGTGATGGAAATTGCTGCAAATAAAACAAATATGTGATTTGATTCACAAGGGTTGGAGTATAAGAGATGTTTGGTATAGAAAGATTTACTGGTAAGGATTGAAATTGCCGGATGAAGATTTTGATCTTATTATTATTTTTCAAAAAGCATGAGATGAAATTTTATTTTTATAAACAATTTTTCAAAAA
>JAUMHB010097710.1:0-10514 GCA_032359685.1 Pittosporum tobira
TCATTGATTCTATCTCGTTAATATTTGGCTACTTTCGTTACAAAAGTTGAAAGTCGCATCTTAACTATTTGTGTGATCTTCGGATTCAAGATTGATTGTGGGTGCCTTAGCCTGAGTGGCAATGGCGTACATATATTATATTAATGGCCTGTTTGACAGAATTGCTAAATTATGATTGTTTTTAGCCGGGGGCAAAAACGTGTGATATTGGTGGTATTTAAGTCACATATGCTGACATATCCAGTAATGATATCCTGATGACGGTTTAAAGAATAGAGAATTTAGACATTCATAATTACTTTATTTTCGTACTTACCTTTTTCATGCAGTTATACTTGATAGTATTTCATATGTCTATGTTCTCATTTATATTCAATTTGTTGACTTATAAGGCTAATGATAACTTTATTTGTTTCAGTTATCCTTAGTCATGATATTTCTTACTGAGCTATTTGAGCTCATTCTTTTGTCTCATATTCCTTTCAGGTGCAAATAATTGATAGAGAGGTTATTGGAGTAAATGAACTAGAGGTCGAGTTGCTTAAATGTTTCCACTGCGTATTATTGGCTAAAAGAATAATTTGTATAGAGAGTATTGTATAATATTTTTAGCATGATAGGTTGTACCTTATTATAACATTGTGCACTTTAAAGTCTTGTATATTTGTAAGTTATAAAGTTATAAATAAATTGACAACTCAAGTCGCGGTGTAGATGCCCAAATTTGGGAGTGTCACATTTATAATATGGTAAGATAGAATTATATAGATAGATAATTACCTTATATTACCTCTACAAATGAATTCTGGAATTGAACTATAGTGATTATTATGATAGCATCCCAAGTTCTTGTATCAACTCAAAACGTTGATGTGTTAAAAATACTGCAAGTGCACAGTGTTTAATTGTAGACCATGGTAAGTACAGGTCAATCCATCTAAGACTAGTTTAATTTTAATATTTTTTTAAAATTATTTTCACGCAAATTAGAAATAATAATTTGGAGAGGTAATTAATTTAGACTAAATGATATAAAAGAAATATTATACTAAAAATAGATAAAACCATTTATGAGAAAACAATTTAGAATTTAGAATCCGCTAAGTAACACATAACAATTTAATTTTTTCTTCTTATTTTATCAATCAAACTATATACCACGTACTGATAAGTATATATAGTTTGAAAAATAAATAAATAAATAATAATTTTCTTCCTTTTAAGATAGTGATTTTTGTATTAACTCGACAAAAATGGGCTATGAAAAATTCATGATTAACAATAGCCTATTAAAACCTCTTTGTTAAATAAATAACTGAAAATTATGAACAAAGGTATTTTTTAACTATTAAATTAGTTAAGAAATAATAAGGAAAATCAATAAAATATTAAGCACAATTAAAGAAGAGTAATATATTTGTTATGAGTGCATCACTTTATCATCATCCTAGATTGGATGATTTAGCTAGCCATGGAATTAATCATAGAAAAATATAATACTTTCTAATTTCTACTAAAATAATTGAAAACTAATTATGAAAAAGAATGAACTATAATTAATTAACACAAAATGAAAGGAAGAATAATAGAAGAACTTTATTGAATTGAGTAACGGAGTACACTTAAAAAATAGAAGAGACAAAATATGAATGTTTTCTTTTCTCTCAAGGAAAAATACAAAAAATCTTGATCTCTCATTTGCTCTATTTATAGCCTTCAAGATTAGGGTTAAAGTCTCATATCTTCATCTTTATCTTCTTATCACTTATCACTTTATCAACTTATCACTTTATCTTCTCATTTGGATAACTTTTATCAATAATTCAACTTCTAGATAGCTATATTCTAATTATCCTGCAAAATAAAATAAAATATATTAATTAACTTTATTATTATTATAAAATCATAAAATATAGGGATAAATATTTAATATTTAATATGTTTATCAAATACCTCCACACCTATCTTTTGCTTGTCATCGAGTAAAACAAGAAAGAAACAAAAAGAAAGAAACAAAAACCAACCAATCCATTTTCGTATGAAAACGATTGCACTTAGCGTGTGCAACAAGCCTTTAAACCCCCAGGTTACCCTTTGTGGACGAGATGTGTCTCGTGAATGTTTGCAGTGAATATACCTACAAAATTCAAATAAGAGAAAGAAAATAGGACAAAAATATTTTTTGCTTTAAGACATTATAAAATTGAAAGTAAAACTATTAAGCGTCCATGGACATTATTCACAAACAAAATTAAATTCAAAACAACTCTATCACATTATCATAGATACTCTATCTTCATTCTAGACATCATCTTTCATAAAATTAATTTAATATCCATCTTTTGTATTTTTGATATGACTCTTAATATGGGGATTTCTACAACCTTTAAGCAATTTTTTTCCTTAACTTGTGTAATGTTTGTTTTCTTAGGCTTTCTAGGTGTAAGAACCCGAATTTTTATGAACGATTAATAATATAAAATTTTCTCTTATGATATCCAGTAGAATTATTTTCTGCGTCGCTACGTTTCAAGAAATTGAGTTAAAATAATAATATAATGACTATGGGCATTTTGGTTATTTTAACAATTATTGTGCTCAAGGGCATTTTGGTTATTTTGACAATTATATGTCCAAGGGCATTTTGGTCATTTTGACAAATGTTATGTTTGAGTATATTTTAGTCATTTTAACAAAAGATACGGCTGAGGGTATTTTAATCATTTTTGGTAAGAGTCATGTCCAAGGGCATTTTGGTTATTTTGACCCGAAAGTTAAAAAGTGTTCAAAATCATAAATCGATCAAAGATCTGGAATCAGCGCGAAAAAATAGTGACTCAAAACGCCGTCAGATTTTTGATTTGACCGGGTTTAGAGTTGACTTTTTGACCGGAGCGTCGTATGGAAAAATGGATAGCGCTGTTGGATTCACAGCGTGCCAAAACATAGGAATGGAGTCTAATATTGTATTTTTAAAATTTTAACTTTTTAAATTATTATTTAATTATTAAATTAATCAGTCCGCGAATCGAGATAAAATAGCAGTTTGAATTTTGAATTTCCAGCCAATTAACTAGCTGGGACCCACTGACGCACAGTTCCCTAAACATTTTGTCCTTTTTCATTTTTCCCCATTTTCTTTTTCTTTTTTTCCATTTTCCCCCTTTCTTTTCCTTTTATGTTCTTTTCTTTTTGCTCCCAGCTTTTTCCTGCAGACTCTGAACTTGCCAAATCGATCGTCAGTCCTTTTCTACATCCAAATCTTAATCCTTCAAACGAGCCTTAGAACACAGTTGAGGCTTTTGTTCTTGACCGAGATGAGCAAAATTCAAAGTTGAAAATTTTCTATTGTTTACTTGGATTTGATGATTGGGATAGTTTTCTAGAGTCCTCTAGATGATTATAGGCTTTTAAAACGCATTTTTTGGTCAAGATTTGACCAAGTCGATTTACAGTTGAGGTAGGCCACGATCAAAGTTCTGATTTTTTTCCAATAATTCGAGCTTGTTTTGATCGATGGTCGATTCCTTTGTGTTCCTTGTGTCTTAAGGATTATTTTCATGGTTTTTATGGGATTTTTCGGGACGGTTTTGGCCCTAAACTAAGCTCAGCCGGAGAACAAGGCTGCAGGCCATGACAGCCTTGTCGGAGTCGAGGAAAAAGGTGGTTGGGTTTCCAAAACGGCCGATCCAAGGGTCGGGGCAGTGAAATTCATGGATTTCACCAATCCAAACCTCACAAATCGGGCCTTCCCCTCACTTCCAGTGTGTGTGTGTGTGTGTGTGTGCTTGCCCAGGTTGCCGTCGGGCCGACTACCATGGCCAACCGGCAGTCCCCTGGGCTGACATGACCACTGAAGACCGCCTATGGGAGAGACTTCAAGAGACTGAAGCGCTACTCCAGAAGAGCGACGAACAAATCTTACACCTGCACTCCAAGAATGAGTACGCAGAGCGGAGGGCGCAGCATTGGGAGTATGCTGCGAAAAGGATTGCTGCAGGATACCGGTAGTCTTTTGACAGATCGTGGAGGACTATTAATCGCCTCCGGACTGCTGAGAGACAGGAACAGACCCCCACTTTCATCGAGCATGTAGCCAGTCATCTCGAGAAGCATTACGACTCCGCCCTGGTGAATGAAGAGAAGATGTACCGATGGGTTAGAGACCACTTATGTGGGAGATTGACCCATAACATTAGACAGTTAGGTTAAGATACAAATTTTACTGGATCGATGAATCCATAATGTATTGTAACCTAGAACTTCCATTCCGAATTTATGTAACCTTTCTCTTGAGTTAATAAAATCCTTATTTTGTGCTATCTTATGAGTAATTGTGCATTTAAGTATATGTATCTAAATATACAAATGCATTATCTTATGACAGAACCATGCCACAAAAGAGGGGACGACCACCATTAAACCGTCAGGCTCATCCTAAGAACCTGGTGCATAACCCAATGCAACAGTTTATGAATATGTTGCGGGATGCTTTCACAGATTGCGCCACCCCCTCCCGATCACAACAACCACAACCAGCATCAAGACCGCAGGATGTCGCTTGCCGTCACATACAGGGAGTTCCAAAGCGTGCAACCGTCCACGTTCCAGGGCTACAGCGAGCCGACAGAGGCTCAATCCTGGATCAAGGAGGTGGAAAAGGCCTTCAAAATTTGCCGTGTGGCAGATGATCAAAAGACGTTGTTCGCCTTGTACCTACTGAAGGGAGAGGCCAATTTCTGGTAGGAAGCCACCGAGCAGAGGGACTTTTGCATGAGGACGTTTCAAAGAACTATTTTTTGAGAAGTACTTTCCCACGAGCATGAAAGATAAGATGGAGACCCGATTCCTAGAGCTCAAATAGGGGGACATGACAGTAGCAGAATATAATACGAAGTTCAATGAACTGGCTCATTTCGCGCCGCATCAGGTCAACACAGAGAGAAGGAAGGTGAAGAAATTCGAACAAGGGTTGAAACCTTGGCTCTACAACAAAGTAGTTGTCTTAGAAATTGACAACTATATGAGATTGGTGGAGAAGGCGACTATCACTGAAGGGAGTGGAGAAGCCCTATTGAAGTTCAATAGGGGCAATAAAAAGAAAGAAGTGAAGAAGGGGAAATGGAATAGAGGGAGATCCATCAAGGGGAGTCAAATCCAGCAAACCAGGGCCCAGGAAAGTAATAACCAGAAAAGGCCCCATGAAGAAAGCAGTGGGGGCAGGTCCGGCCAGAGAAAGAAAGGAGATGATTGCAGAAGTTGTGGGAAGAATCATGACAACAGGCCATGTTTGAAGGGGAAGAACATCTGCTATCACTACAACCAATCCGGTCATATGGTGAACAATTACCCGAACTCGAGCACCCGCGTGTGCTAACCATGCAGAGAGAAAGGGCACATATCCCCCAACTGCCATAAGAAGTCGGCCAACTCCGCAGTAAGTGGAAAGGGGCCAAGACACTGCTGACAGGAGAAAATGCACAACCACTTCGCCCTACTGCTAGGACCTACAACATGACTGTCAAGGACGCCACCTATTCAACTGACATGGTGACAGGTACATTACTTGTCAACTCCCTACCTACCTGCATATTGTTTGATTCGGGAGCCACCCGTTCCTTTGTGTCTACTCAATTTGCAAATAAATTCAAAGTAAAAAGTAAAAAATTGGAAACCCCACTGGATGTAGAGGTAACAAGTCAGGAAGTATTCCATGTCTATGATGTATATAGAGATTGCATAGTAGAAATTGATGGCCATAAACTCCCGGCTAATTTAATACCTTTCCTTTTTGGAGAATTCAATGTCATCCTGGGAATGGATTAGTTGAATGCGTATAAAGCAACGATAGATTATCGGAAGAAGAAGATCATCATCAGAATGATTACGAATGATCGAATTTCATTCTTCGGTAGTAAAAACCCTAGACCTATGCACTGTTTGACAATGGCCAAAGTGAAAAGAATAATAAGGTAGGGATGCTCGGCCTATTTGGCCCACGTACGAGATACTTGACTCGACGAAGTCAACATCGAGGATATTTTAGTAATTAATGAATTCAAAGATGTATTCCTGGAAGAACTGCCAGGACTGCCCCCAGATCGAGAAATCAAGTTTCTCATCGACTTATTCCGGAGCCGCACTGATTTCGAAGGCACCATACCGCATGACACCAGTAGAAATGAAAGAGTTGATGGAACAACTACAAGAGTTACTAGATAATGGACTCATACAACTAAGCATTTCATTGTGGGGAGCGCTAGTACTATTCGTGCGAAAAAAGGATGGGTCGATGCGATTATGTATCGATTACAGAGAATTGACCAAGATCACAATCAAGAATAGGTACCCCTTGCCTAGGATTGACGGTCTGTTTGACCAACTAAGAGGTGCGACGTACTTCTTGAAGATTGACTTGAGATCTAGATACCACCAATTGAAAATACGCGGAGAAGATATACAGAAAACGGCGTTTAGGACGCTCTATGGACATTATGAATTTCTAGTGATGCCATTTGGTTTGACAAATGCGCCAGCTGCCTTCATGGACCTAATGAACTGAGCATTCAAACCATACTTGGATAAATTTGTGATAATGTTCATAGATGACATCCTGATTTATTCTAAGACGAAGGAGAAACACATGGAACACCTCAAGATAGCACTAAAAGTATTAATGAGGGAGAAGTTGTACGCCAAGTTATCGAAGTGTGAATTTTGGCTACAAAAAGTATAATTTTTAGGATACGTGGTGGATAAGGACAGAATCGCCGTGGACCCAGCTAAGGTGGAAGTTGTGGCCAATTGGGCCCAGCCTAAGACGCCGACGGAGATTAGGAGCTTCTTAGGGTTAGATGGTTACTATCGGAGATTCATCCAGGACTTCTCGAAGATAGTTATGCCGTTGACAAACCTAACCTGGAAGACTGTAAAATTCGAATGGACCCCGAAGTACGAGCAAAGTTTCCAGGAACTGAAGAAGAGGCTAACTACGGCCCCAGTTTTATCACTACCCGATGAGACTTGAGGGTTTGTAATTTATAGCGATGTGTCATTGAAAGGGTCGGGATGCATGTTGATGTAACACGGGAAGGTGATTGCATATGCGTCCCGGTAGCTGAAGGACTTTGAGAAGAGATACCCCACACATGACCTGGAGTTGGCAGTTGTGGTCTTTGCCTTGAAGATTTGGAGGCACTACCTCTATAGGGAAAAGTGTGAAATCTTCACGGACCATAAAAGCCTGAAGTATATATTCACCCAGAAGGAGCTTAATATGAGACAAAGAAGATAGATGGAGCTAATTAAAGATTACGACTGCACCATCAATTATCACCCCGGCAAGGCCAATGTAGTAGCTGATGCGCTAAGTTGTCAAGAGAAGTTGAATGCACTATTAGTGCACAGAGAAATAAGGAGAGACTTCGAACGTATACAACTTGAAGTAACACTTCCCAAAGAAGGGACAGAGATGCTGGGAACAGTCAGTGTGAAGCCAATGCTAATTGACCGAATTAAGGAAGTACAATAAAAGTACGCAGAAGAAGGCAGAAGACTGGTGGAGAAAGGTAAAGGAAAATGTCGCTAGGATGGAGATACAATATTACGGTTTAAAAATCGGATATGGATCCCCCAAGACGACGAGTCGAAGAGGGAGATTTTACACGAAGCACACAACTCAAAATTTTTCGTGCACCCTGGCGGCACCAAAATGTACGGCGACCTTCGCGAGAACTTCTGGTGGTCAAATATGAAGAGGGAAATAGTAGAATGGGTGAGTCACTGCTTGACTTGCCAGCGGGTGAAAGCAGAGCACCAGAAACCGAGTGGATTGTTGCAACTATTGGAGATTCCGGAATGGAAGTGGGAAAATATCAGTATGGATTTCGTCACGGGACGACCCCCAACCTTGAGAGGTATGAATGTGATTTGGGTCATTGTGGACCGATTGACCAAGTCAGCGCACTTCGTGCCGATTAAGGAGACTTACAAATTGGAGCACCTAGTGAAGCTGTATGTGAAGGAGATAGTGAGTAGACATGGCATGCCCATTTCGATCGTGTCCAATCGAGACGCTAGGTTTACGTCATGATTTTGGAACAGTTTCTAGGAATATTTGGAGACACATCTCGACATGAGTACGACATACCACCCCCAAACGGATGGACATAATGAAAGGACGATACAGACATTGGAGGATATGTTAAGAGCTTATACCCTGGATTTCAAAGGAAGTTGGGATGATTACCTACCGCTGATCGAGTTTGCCTACAACAACAGTTATCATGCGAGTTTAGGGATGCCACCTTTTGAGGCGTTATACGGGAGAAAGTGTAGAACACCACTGTACTGGAATGAAGTTAGGGAGAGGAAACTGGAAGGACCTAAACTGGTGCAACAAGTCAAAGACGCCATCAAGGTCATTCGCAAAAGGATGAAAGCTGCCTAGGATAGACAAAAAGAGTACGCGGACCCCACCGCAAAGAACCAACCCTAGATGTGGGCAAGTATGCATTCCTAAAAGTATCACCCTAGAAAGGAATGATGAGATTTGGTAAGAAAGGGAAACTGAGCTCCAGATTTGTAGGACCCTTTCAAACCTTGAGGAGAGTCGGAGCAGTAGCCTACGAACTGGCCCTGCCGCCAACATTAGGGCATATTCATAATGTGTTCCACATAGCCATGTTACGCCCATACAAACCTGACTTCAATAGAGCAATCGACTATTGACCTATTGAGATAAATTAGGACTTAACATACGTCGAAGTCCCTATGGCGATAGTCGACCACCGAGTCAAGAATCTGCACAACAAAGAGGTCGCATTATTCAAAGTTATATGGAGGAACCACGACGTCGAGGAAGCAACGTGGGAGCTGGAAAGCGACATGGAGAAGTATCCCCAATTATTTCATATGTAAAATTTCGGGAATGAAATTTCTGTAAGGGGGAGAATGTAAGAACCCGAATTTTTATGAGCGATTAATAATATAAAATTTTCTCTTATGATGTCCAGTAGAATTATTTTCTACGTCACTATGTTTCAAAAAATTGAGTTAAAATAATAATATAATGACTAGGGGCATTTTGGTCATTTTAACAAGTGTTATGCTTGAGGGCATTTTAATTATTTTAACAAAAGATATGGCCGAGGGCATTTTGGTCATTTTTGGTAAGACTCATGCCCAGAGGCATTTTGGTCATTTTGACCCAGAAGTTAAAAAGTGTTCAAAATCATAAATCGATCAAAGATCTGGAATCAACGCCGAAAAATAGTGACTCGAAACGCCGTCATATTTTTGATTTGACCGGGTCTATAGTTAACTTTTTGACCGGAGCGTCGTATGGAAAAACAGATAGCGCCGTTGGATTCTCAGCGTGCCAAAACGTAGGAATGGAGTATAATATTGTATTTTTCAAATTTTAACTTTTTAAATTATTTTTTAATTATTAAATTAATTAGTTATTATTTAATTATTAAATTAATTAATTCACAAATCGAGGCAAAAGGGCAGTTTGAATTTTGAATTTCCAACTAATTGACCATCTGGGACCCATTGACACACAGTTCCCCAAACATTTTGTCCTTTTTTACTTTTCCCCATTTTCTATTTCTTTTTTTCCTTTTTCCCGATTTCCTTTCCTTTTCTGCTCTTTTATTTTTGCCCCCAGCTTTTTCCTGCAGACTCTGAACTTGCCAAATCGATCATCAGTCCTTTTCTGCATTGATTGAAGGTTGCAACATGTTCCTTATAGCCTTTATAACACGGTTGGACAAACCCTAATCCTTCAAACGAGCCTTAGAACACAGTTGAGAGTTTTGTTCTTGACCGAGGTGAGTAAAATTCAAAGTTGAAAATTTTCTTTTGTTTACCTGGATTTGATGATTGGGATAGTTTTTTGGGTCCTCTAGATGATTATAAGCTTTTAAAATGCATTGTTTGGTCAAGATTTAATCCTGTTCAAGTTAATTTATAGTCGGGGTAGGTCACGATCAAAGTTCGAATTTTTATCTAAGCATCCAAGCTTGTTTTGATCGATGGTCCATTCCTTTGTGGTCCTTCTGTCATAAGGATTATTTTCATGGTTTTTATGGGATTTTTTGGGACAATTTTGGCCCTAAACCAAGCTCGGCCAGAGAACAAGGCTGCCGGCCATGGCAGCCTTACCGGAGTCGAGGAAGAAGGTGGCTGGGTTTCCAAAATGGCCGATCCAAGGGTCGGGGCAGTGAAATTCATGGATTTCACCAATCCAAACCTTATAAATCGGGCCTTCCCATCACTTCCAGTGTGTGTGTGTGTGCGTGCTTGCCTGGGTTGCCATCGAGCCGACTGCCATGGCCGACCGGCAGTCCCCTGGGCCGACCGACAGAGCTAAAGAATAACCAACAGTTGACCTGGTCAACTGCCCTTTTTGACTTGGTCAACTGTTCTTTTTAAAATTATTTAATTATTTACATTATTATTATTATTATTATTATTATTATTATTATTATTATTATTATTATTATTATTAT
>JAUMHB010097721.1:0-10513 GCA_032359685.1 Pittosporum tobira
GAAGTTTTTAAAAAATCACTATTTTTACACCATTTAAAAAAATTTCACACATAGATTTCACATTTTAACCAATTACAAATAATTATATTGTCTGAAATGTAAACATATTTATGAAAATATATAAAAAAAAATAAAAATGTGAAAATAATAATTCTTAATTTTTAATTTGAATCAATATCAATTAGCAATTGAGAGGAATTTCAATTTTTGAAGTTGGATGGCCACTGTGGGAGAGAGTGTGGAGTCTACTACTGTTCCCACATCAGTGCCAGTTCGTGTAGCCCATGAGCTTCTTCAAGCTGGCCACCGGTATTTGGATGTCAGGTAATCTTGAAATTCTTTGGTTAACCATGGAAACGTTGGGATTTTTCTTGGTTTTGGATTGATGATCATTGAAGTTAATTAATTGGACTCAAAGTTTGATTTGGGAATTGTGAATTCATAATCCTTTTAACTTAATTGGGCTTGTAATTTGATTCTTGTGAATATTTTGGTGGTTCTGATAATTTGTTAGGACTCGTGAAGAATTCATTGCTGGACATGCTGCTGATGCTATCAATATTCCTTACTTATTCAAAGTTGGATCAGGTTACTTTTCTTGATAACCATAGGAGTAGGACATAATATTTCTACATAACAACAAGCTTAATCTTCGTATTGTGTCGATTTACCAAAATTCAAGCCTTTCTCGCACTTTGCACATTAAAATACTCTCTCTCAGTCCCAAAATGAGAATATAAACTACTATTAAAACCCAGAAGTTTTAACTTTGACAGAATCAATAACCAAGCTCAATTGAATAATTTGTATTTCAACATGGACTGTTTGAATGTGGACTTTCATTTGTGATGCCCAAAAGAAGATATATTGTTGTCTCGTACTAGGATGGACGTAGGGAACAGGGAGTAGTAATATCTAGCATTGCTTATTTTAAAAAATTTGAACCGTTGTGTTCCACTATCGAATCGTATAATCGGTTCGGGACAGGTTCAATTTTGATTTTTCGGATCGGATCAATGAATGTACCATTTCTATTTTTTTTTTTAATTTAAAATTTTATAAATCCATGCATATTTGGTTATATGCACACTCTTCACTTTAGAAGAGTAATGAATATTAATACTATAAATATAATTATTAATTATGTCATAAATATTTGAACTACTATAAATATTATAATATGATATTAATTATATTAATATAATTAATTAATATTATATTCTCTAACATCCATCTCAAGTTAAAAGTCTTATAAAACAAACTTTTGCTTGTTACAAAAAACATAAAAACTAGCAACTATCAACGGTAGACAACGGTAATCAGCAATAGCTGACTGATAAATCAATGGTAATTAACAATAATCAACGGTAACTGACGGTAATCGGCACTAGTTGACCGATAGTTTAACGGTAATTAAAGATACAACGATAAGTAACGGTAGTCAACAGTAATCGGTATTAGTTGGTATTAGTTGACTGATAGTTTAACGGTAATCAACAGTAATCAACGGTACAATGGTAATCGACGGTATTCGGCACTAGCTGACCGATAGTTCAACAGTAATCAACAGTACAATGGTAATTAGTGGTAATCAACACTAATTGATCGATAGTTCAACGGCGGCAACGAAAGCGATTAAGGTTTATGATAGACTCTGATACTATATTAGAGTTTATATGAAAATATAAACAACAAACATAATATAAGAAGAAGTCATATATTAAACAATATAAGAACAAAACTATATTAGTATGACTTGGGAATTATGAAGTACATATAAGACCTTATATAGGCATATTTAACTTATTGACCAAGTTATGATAGTTTACGGGCCAAATAACATAATCCAATTATATATTGTATACTAATTAATACTAATACTATAAATACTAGAATATTAATTTTATCATAAATATTAATATCATAAATATTCGAACTACTATAAATACTATAATATAATATTAATATAATTAATATTATATTATATTATCTAACAAAATCTTCCTGATTTACAAAGGGCCTTGATAAAGGCACAGTAAGTAAAATTGTCAAGGCATAAATCCAATGTCAACATGGTTACATTACCGTCAGAAACCCTGTTCGTAAAATAAAAAAAAAATTGATTTTTTGGTACTTCCTATTTTATAAACGGTATCGAACCGAAATAACCTGAACTGAAAATTAATTTTAAAAAAATCGAAAAACGAATACCGAAAAGTACCGAAACCGAAAGTACCAAAATCGTAGTTCAGTTTCGGTTCGGTAATCGATTCAAACCGAAAAAAAACCAAAACCATAAACACTCAGTAATTATATCTTTGCAAGCGAAAGTAGTTATACTACTGCCATTGTCCAAGTTTATGCGGCCACATTACCTTCTACATGAATTATAAGGGCGCATAAATTATTTATGCGAAAGTACAGTATTTGTGAAGGATTTAGATTCGGTGAATTTCAAAGTTGGTCAATACGGTGAAATGATCACTATATGACATGTTGCATTATTATAATATCAAACGACATCGAGATGCAATTCTTTGTTGTAAGGTTTAACATTTCTTATAGTAAATTTTATCGAATTGATCAATTTTAAACTTCACGGAATCCAAATTCATATGTTAAGGGTTTTAAGGATTTTGACATATTAAAATATCATAAAGAACACGTGAAAGCTGCTACTATCTTCTTTAATAATTTTTTCAATATTAAGTTTTAATTGTTGGCGAGGTATACTTCTATATCATTCTTTTGTTTGATTCAGGGATGGCAAAAAACCCCAACTTCGTGGATGAAGTACTATCACATTTCAGAAAAGATGATGAAATTATCGTCGTAAGTCCCTCAACTTGATGTGGCTTTGATAGATGGACAAGTAGTATTTGACCTTCCTCTTACGTTTCAAAATTAATCTTCTATTTGTTCCCTTCTACAGGGATGCCAGTTGGGGAAAAGGTCACTCATGGCCGTGACTGAACTTCTTTCAGCTGTAAGTCTTTAACAGAAACAATAAGCTCTTACTCATTTTTGGCCACTATATAGTGATAAATAGGTTTAAATGTTTTTTTTTTTTTTTTTTTTTTTGAATTTAGTTTAACTTTTAACCTTGATTCAAGTCTCACGGAACAAATTCTCATTGTAATGTTCTGCAGGGATTTACTGGGGTTACGGACATAGCCGGTGGTTTTGCTGCTTGGAGTCAGAATGGACTTCCAGCAGAGTCATGATCTTCCTACCAGGGGCCAAACTACTGTTTTATGACATTTGTAGACCTAAATAAGGCTTCTCATTAAGGCGTTGTAAGCCGCCTCCCCCTGTGTACATAGCTGATCTTTCTACTGCATGTACCGAAAGAAAAAAAGCCAACTGGTTCAACTTGGCAGGACATAAATATGAAGTCATGAATATATTCGGTTAAAAAATAGTTGAGTAATATTTTGTAAAATGTACAAATGACTCTTCTTGAGCGTATTTTCGAATTTCCCCCGTGTGTGTTGGAATTTTTTTTTTTTTAAATAAATTTGAAATTTAAAAATATTTATTTATTTATTTTAGTATCGTAAAATACTTTAGTATCCTTAATACAATATCATTTTATAAAATTGTTCACTATATGTAAAACGAAATTATCTTTTTGTAAAAATTATAATAACTTATATATTTTAAAGTTGTCTTTAATTTTAAAATACAGAAAATATAATAAAATAATTGTGAATAAATTTTATATTGCGTATGGCCCACTTTATGGCCCGAAGATATAAGTGGGCCTAATATTCGGTTAACTGGGTTGAGCTTCGGAAAGCTTTCAACTTACACAATTTCATCCCTCCACGTTCTAAACTGATAACTGTCTGTCCAAAAACATGGTGCGCATATTCCCAGCCTTCACGCCTACTTCTGCAGATTTTTAAGACCAAAGAATATACATACATAAGTGAAACAATCTGAACAAAAATAGATAGAGCAAAACAAAAATGGGAGTAATCAAGAAGCACAAGAATTGGTTGGGAATTGTTCGGAAAAAATTATTCCGACCATCATCGCACCGGGAAACCACTCTAATTGTTCTCCACACCATTACTACTACTTCGAGCTTCACAAAAGAAGAAGCCACAGCAGAAGATCAAGTCAATGTTTTGACTTCTGCAACCGACGCGGAGAAAGAGATGCTATCCCAACAAGACATTGCAGCCGTCGAGATCCAAGCACATTTTCGCCGTCATCTTGTAATATCTCAACTCTTATCAACTAATTTTCATTTCAAAACGTATTAATCTATTCCGTCTTAAAAGTGGTATGACACAGTTAAAACGATATTTTTTCATTTTATTTTGTAACTTAGAAAAATGGAAAGGAATTAAAGGGGGAAAAAATTGTTCTCAAAAATTTCAAAATAATAATAAATAAATAAATAAATAAAATGTTTTAAAATAAATACACTATTAAAAAATACAAAATCTAAAACAACGTTAGATTATAATTTGATTGATGGTTAAAAGAGATTCAATAAAATCTAAATTTTATTTTATATTCCTCCATTTGCCTTCGAGTTTTCTGAGATTCAAGAGTAATCATTTCAGAAGTATAATTTCTTAACAAAAGAAATTATAGTTCCGAGCTTTTAGTATTACAAAACCATGATTAGAAAATGTAGCCGTAAATCTTAGGATGCCTAAGAAAAGGTCAACAAGTTAAATAAATAAATATATATATATATATATATATATATATATATTTGTATGTGTATTTTTTATTCTTCCAAAAAATTAAAAGGGAGATTTTAGAAGGCCGACCATGAATAAAACACGCATAAGATTTTATTATCTTCGCCAAGTCTCCCTTACAAATTACAATGGGAACCTAACCCTCCTTGTATAGGGACGGAGATAGGATACAGACAAACAGCACATTAAACCCACTAGAAAATCTTAACCACTCCTTTTTTGAAAAGAAAACATCTTTCTGGCACACTAAACAATCTTAGTCACTCATTATATATATATATATATATATATATATATATATATGACCCTTGTGATGGATGAAATACTTCTACTTACCCAACAAAATTTGAAAATGTTGTGATTGTAATTAAATTAAATTACATTGCGGAAAATGAAATTATAGGCAAGAAGGGCGTTTAGAGCATTGAGGAGTCTTGTGAAGCTGCAAGCTGTAGTTCGTGGGGTGTTAGTGAGAAGACAGGCACGTATAGCTTTCGATTGCATGCATGCTCTCGCCCGCTTGCAGCTCGCCGTCCGAGCGCGCCAGCTGCTCAACACCTGTGCTGCTCAATGATGTTTAGTGGATCTTAAATTTTGGGTATTCAAATATACGCGCTTTTTTTTTTTTTTTTTTCCCTTTTTTTGAACTTTAAGGACCTCAAAATAATAATTACACAACACGAGAAAATTGTTATTTTTAAATTGTAGAACATACTTAAAAAATAATTTATTATTTATTTTTTTTTGCAAAAATATCAGTTCTTAACATGATTGTACCAGTAATAGGTACTACGATTCATGGACCGGCTTACTGATTCATGGTTGGACTGTAAATTTAAGATACTTCGTAATCCACAGATACTAGTCCAACAACAGTCCTACAAGATTTTGGGATGGCCCACATTTGAGCCATTAAACACTTTATCCCAAATGAGTAGCACTTAATTTCCATAAATGCGCCATCACTCTATCTACTATTTAAAATCAAAAGAGGAAAAAGTAACTAGAAGATTCACAAATTGCAAGATTTATGTTGAGGGATTTGCACAAAGCAAAGGTATTTTAAAAATTATAAGATTGTTTAGCGACGTCTTTGAATATAGAAATTACATATTTATTAAATATTATTTTTTTAAATATCATTCGTAGATCACTAATGTGAGAATTAATGAGAAGAATTTGTTATAACCGTAATAGGAGAGAGAAATTTGATGAAAGTAATAATGTGTTACTGCTGCTAATAAAAATATAATTAATCAAAAATGAATGATGTTAAAAAAAAATGACAACAAATAGTGTAACAAAATAAATATGACAAATAAATTGAGAAAAATGGGATAAATAAATTTGGATGGAGTTGGTATTGAATTGGGGTCGATGATTAGGTACAGGGAAAGTTGTATTGGACACTAAACCCTTATTGGGCCTAAAGTAAGACTGATAAATCAGTGCACGCTACAGTATCTGTATTCTGAAGTCGTTTCACGTTAATCCAAACAGTACAGCTTTTTAACCAATTGAATATCCTACCAGATGTGAAGTCTAAATTAGAAAAAAACGAAAAAAAAAGGAATGTATTTGGGAAGGAATCCTACCAGATGTGAAGTCTAAATTAGAAATGAGAGATATCCGAATATGTTCATTTACTGACCAATCGATATTTATTTGAAAAAAATTGAAATGTAAACTAAAGTGATTTCAAAAATATTTAAGAGGGATGACTTAAGATTTCTTAAGAATTTTTAGTTTAAAAAATGTTAAAATGTTCAATGTAAATAATCTGTATACACTAAAATATATTAAATGATTTAAAGTCATTTTTTCTTAAGAGAATCATTCTTAGAACTGAGAGTGTAGTTGACCTGGATGACTTACATGGGCCTGTTGATCCGACACCGGCTGGGATGTTCTAATTGGGTAGAGTTCATCCGACCCGGTAAAATGTTTAGGAAATAGTAAGTAGCTTGCTGTAAAATCTTGATTTTTCTTTTTTAATTATGAGTTGAATTTGGGTTTATGCATAAACTCGTTCACAACCCATGTAAAGTGTAACCCATCCATTGGTCACCTCAACAGAGAATGAATACATAAATTAAAGGGGTAAAAAGAAGAAATTAGTTAAATGTAAGAAGGAAAAAGGAAGATGTGCAGTTTAATTAGTACAAACGCTAACAAAATCTAACTAGGATTGGCTATGAACTATGCTCTAATTAAAACACGTATTAAAAAAATGAGAAGCCCAAAAAATATATGCTTAATTAATTCACCTTCAAAAAGCCATAACCACCTTCAAGTTTAAGTAGTTCAATTGAGAGTGTTGTTTGATTTGTCTGTATTAGCAAATCCTCAATGGTACCTGCAGAAATGTGCAGAACAAACCCTAATGGATACCTGCAAAAATTGTGTTAAAAAATATAAGCACGTAAAAGAAGATTCTGAGACTAATGGGAATTTATCTTATGACAAAGGTGCACCAGAAATTTTCACTGCACAAAGAAAACCTTGTATATGGACACTAATGTGTGAAGCATCTGCATCAACCTTATATATATATATGTAATAGAGGGAAATGGTTAGAACTGCCGATTGATGATGGCAGTAAAATAGACATATACCATAAAAAAAAAAACCTTATATCTATGTATTTGTAATAGAAGGAAATGGTAAGAACTGCCGATTGATGATGGCAGTAAAATAGACATATACCATAAAAAAAAAAAAACCTGGTAACGGATAGAAGTGTGAGACAAAACTAAAATATTGGCACGGCTCAATCAAATAAAATAAAAACTAAATTACCATCAAAATTTTCGAGGCAATTAGGGTTTTTTTTATTTGAGTGAACCTGGCCAATATCATAGTCTATGTTTCACAGATGCACACATTTTGCAGTCCTCACAAACAAGAAAACTCTGAGAGTAAACTCTTCAATGGAAAACACCATGAACAGTTGATGAATAATAGAAAAGTCCATTTGAGAGAGAGAGGGAGAGAGATGTGAAAAGGGTGAGAATGTCTTGGGAGGGCATTAAGAGAGGTGGTTAGAGAGGGAGGGGAGCATTAAAACCGCGACTGCCGAAGCAGAAAACGCCCCACTGCATTTAACTCCATTAGCCCTCTCTCTCTCTCTCTCTCTAAAGTGGAAAGAACTAGCCATAACGTTACGTATGGAACACTTTGTTGGGTTGCCCACTTTCACGAAATTAACCACCAAAACCCTAAACTACCCCTTCAATGCATTGAAGACACCAATTTTCTATTTTTTATATATATATTTTTTATGATTATTATTTTCAAAGGACTAAAATAACTTCAACTATTGATTTTTTAGGCGTGTGCAAAAATTTGTGGCACCAAATCGTCTTTACGGAGTTATTAGTTTTATGGTGAGTTCCTCAATTTTCTACTCTTCTTGCACCACATAAAATCAAATTCACATTTATCAATTGCAATTTGTATAAATAGTGAATCAACAAAGAAAATTAAAGAATTTCTAAGAGTGCACGGAAATTGAAGATGTTTTACGCTTTCAAAAACAGGAGATATATCCTATACTTCACTTCTTTTACTAATTTTTTTTTATGAAAACGGTTCATATTAAGTTCTTAAATATGTTTCATTTATTTATAATATCAACAAAGGGGTATAATATCTTTTTTAAAATTGTCAAGTCCTCCAAAAAAAAAAAAAAAAAAATAACTCAAAAACAATTTGCACATAACTTGGAGTAGAGGGATTGAGAATATGATACGAAGGGGTAACACATCATTAAAAGTAGGGTTTTATTTTTTTCATTGGCTTAGGTTTGGTAAGGTACTTTTAAACTTCAATGAATTATTATATTTAACAAAAAAAAATAAAAATAAAAAATTCATTTTAGTTTAAATTCAACTTGCACTGTTATTTTTCAAAACAGATACTCCCAATTCATTTATTTTTCTTTGTTTGGAGAACCATACTCCAAAACTAAAAATATCCACATGATTTTGTTCAATTTTTTAACCAATCCAATCATGCTGAAAAATATCTTTAGCTAAAAATTTGGTTATTTCTAAAACCAAAATAAATCCACATATAATCATAATTTCAGAAATAACAGAAGAAGTGATCTGCAATAAAAATTAATACTATATATATATATAAATAGTTTGATGGAGGGCTAGCTATTAATTATTACAGGGGACAGACGTGCATTTGAAAAAGGAATCAACTCAGTCGTCCGTCCGTCTTTATAACACAAAACGTATCGCCCATGATCGCGATACTCATCACTGTCCTGTCCTAGCTACCAAACCAGTAATTGGCCTCTCACCATTAATGACCGGAATCTCTCTTAGTTATTTTTTTTTTCTCTCTCTCTCTCTCTCTCTAAGGCTCGATCCAAGGTATGAGAATATAAGAAGTTAGTTGAATATTTATTCTCATATCTTTTATTAAGATTTAGACGGTCAAGATCATATTGATTGAACGGACTTTACATATTTACACTCTCTCTCACACACATACACAAATATAATGTGTGTGTATATATACAAATCTACATATATATGGGCATTGTCAAAGTATAATATAAAATAAAATAAATATTTTATTAATTAAATATTCATTATCTATATTTTACTATAACAGTTGAAAATAGTGCACATAAAAATTCATACCGTATAAGTGTTGGATTATACATTATTGGAACTTGAATGACATATTATCCCATACGAATCGAAGTTCTCGCCCTTCGGAGAGCAGACGCTGGGTTGGGGTCAGTACTCCCAAACCCAAACCAGATTTTGTTTATGTTTAGCCTTATGTTTTTTGTTTGTGGGTCTTTTAAGAGCAATCTTGTATTATCGGTAGATTTGAATTTTTTTTTGTATTTATTAATTATATAATGAAATAGACGTATACTACTTTTGTATAATATAGTGATATTGCGACTGTCGTATTTTCTCTCTTTTAAGATTTTTAAGTAAAAATACTTGTGTTATTATATAATTGTCTCTTTTGATTCATTTTTATTTTATTCCGTTATATTGTTATTTGCTAACAATTAGTAGCGGATTATTTTTTTTATACGTAGTCTACGTCCCACGAATAAAAAAAATTATATACTATTATTAATAGTAAATATGATGGATACTGACCGTTGAGATGGATTACATGAAAAAGTACTTCTATCCTCAATGTGTATGCGCTCGCGTGTATACATATATATATATATGTGTGTGTTTGGTTTAACTAGATTGTGTATTAATTCTCATTCATTTATTAACTCAAAGGGTGGTGATTATCAAATATTAGAAGGCATAGGAAGATAATCTTTTTTTTTTTTTTTTAAGAATCTTTGTCTAACAACCTCAATTAAATTCCAACATTTTAAAAAAAAACTTGTTTTCGAAAAAGAATTCTATTTTACAACTGTATTACAATGACAACATGACTTAAATTTCAAGACTAATGGAAAATAATTAATTTTTAAATTAATTTTTAAAAATTAATTTTAAAAAATATAATTTTAAAAAATAAATTATAATCATTAATAATCAATAAAACCAAACAAGACCTACATTATATGAGTACTATGCTTGTTTTGTAGCAGTTTATTAAATAATTATATATTATAAATTTTAAATATAATAAAATAAATATAATTAATGAATTGATTATAAATTAAAAAAATAAATTTATAATTTAAATATAATATTAAAATTAAAATTAAAATTTGTGTTTTAATAATATCTCTCAAATAAATCCTTAATTTTGTTAATGACACACAAAAGAACTAACGTTTTAATAAT
>JAUMHB010097754.1:0-10510 GCA_032359685.1 Pittosporum tobira
TTATATATGACGGCTCAATAATTGTCTGAAAATTTCCACACACTTTTTGTTATGAAGTTCACGAATTCCTTGTTGTTGTGGGGTCCACAAATACTTTGTCGGCTATGCGACGCATCGTATGAGATATTATTATCCCTTCCCACATCTATTGTGCATCATCGAGGTTCATTAACAAACACAAGAAATGACGTGGCACAGAATATGATAGATCGTGAATGATTAGTTATAATAGTAAAATCAGTCATATAATGTTAAGCATTACAATCATGTAAACACTGAGCTGATTCAAAACCCAGCAAAGCTCAACACAGGGAAGGCTTGCAGTGAAAAACAAACACTAGAGGGAAGACAGTCGCGTTGTTATTTTAGAAAACCCAGCAATCCTCAAATAATTTAAAAAGGAAAAACACAGTAAAATAATTATAATTTTTTGCTTGGCATTCCCGTTTGCCTGATCGGATATAAGCCTCCTGCTAGCCCAGCCCCTCTCTCTGGTATCTCTCAGTTGATTTTGCTAACCAGTCTTATATTCTTTCATATGTTTAAAGGCTTGCGACCTTTCTAGAATTTCGTCAGAGTTAAAAATATGGATGTAACACATAAGTTTAAAGTTAACATTATTTTATTTAAATAGTGTTAAAAAAAATAAATGTTACATATTACAAAAAAAAAAAAAAAGTAAAATATTTAATATAGTGTGAATTTTTCCCTTAAGAAAATGTATATGTGTGATATTGAGGGATTCTAGGCGTATACAGTAACAAAGACCATATACCATAACAAAAAGTGGTAGGAGGTTTTCAAAAATTAGTACATTTATACATTAAAAAAGGAAAAAAATGTGGTGCGGATTTTTTCTGAAAGAACTGGTAACAATTTTGTGGCTGCAAATTTTTTCCGTTAACTATAACGAATATGATAGCGGTATAGAATTACAGTTTCAGTACAGATTTTTCCTGTTGAGCAATCCTAAATTTAAGTAACCATGTCGAGAGAGTGCCAAAAATCAAACACGAAACAAAGCATCTTAAATTAAGATGATTATTTCTTGTTGTACTAAACTACTAATACAAAATGGAGGGCAAGATAAACATTTTACGCGCGGTAAGATCATTAAAGACTAAAAAACTAGTTATCTACAAACAGTGTGCCTCAATTTTGGCTACCTCCATGGCTAAATTCTTTCTTCAGAGTTAAACAAGGTGTATCAAAATGGGATCATATGCCTAAAGCAATTAGAACTTGGAAACCCTTTCTTCCCTTTTTACAGCTGTACCAATTCTGGGATCAGCTTGAGCAAAAATGACAATTCCCTTTGAGAAAATTGAGGCTTCACCTTAAGTTCGGTGGTGCCCTCTCCATCCAATAGTTTATCCTCTGCTTCACTCTCCTCTGGAGATGGTTTGATCATGTTTGAAACAGCTGTCGTGATTTCTTGAACCAAATCAACAATGACTCCTTCGATACCCATCAAATATTGCATGTACACGGCTTCCGACACGTTACTGGAGCATAAAAATTTAAATTTAGTAAAAACTAAAATGATACTCCACCATTTTACTAAATCTAAAAAAAGTGACTATAATAGAATATAAACTAACTTCAATTTTCCATATGAAAGGAGGGAGAGATTTGATTCTTTAATCTTGCTCACTTCAGCAGGATTTCTGAAAATTGCCTTAACTTCAGAGACGACCCCTTCTAGTCCACCCTCTAAGCAGAGTTTTATCGCTTCCTCCAGGGAATTCCTTCTCACATCGTGGTAAAGCTCGATTCCCCCCTTCGTAAGGAAGAAAACCTGATTTGAATCGGTCGTTAGTATACTTTTTGAACCTCCAATTTACGTTTGTGTAATATTTGAGTCATGGAAAGTGAAATTGAGAAAGCACTTACGGGATAGGTGCTCTGCAATTTCTTCATAAGCAGTGCTGCATCGGGTTGGAAGGACGAAAATATTATAGGCCTATCTTTGTCATGTTCAAACACCACCTAAACCAAGAATTACAAACAATAAATGTTATGGAATCTGGCACATAAAAACAACACAAACGAGCAAGTACATAAACAACAACGGAAAGATTCACGTGAAAAAATCCAAATAAGAAAAACCACGGATCGACTGACTACCTAACCCAACTGACATACCAGATATTTGTAATATTATGATGTTAGCCGAATCGATACAAATGAACAGATATACAATTTCAATTAAAAATGATTTATTTTCAAATCTCCATTAAGCAACTTGATGGATATTATTGGGGTTACCTGTAATATGGACTGGAGAACGTGAATGAGATAGTCTTGTTGATAGACCATGTGGTCATCAAATTTTAATTCAATGTTGAAACCCAAAGAGGGGTTGACTTTCTGGAAAGCTTCTTCGAGCGTGCATGATGGATCATCAGTTTCAACATCCCAGCTCACTATCTTGCCGTCGTTTGTTTTTCTTAGCAGAGTTTTTCCTGCCTTTCCAGGCTCTCCTTGGGGACCGTAGGCAAGGAATTCACATAGAGACAATTCTGTGACTCTTTTTTCAAATATAACACCCTGAAGATTCAATTCCATTCAAGATAAATTACACGAATTAAAAATTTTAATTTAAATTTTAAAAAAAAATTAAGAAAAAAAGAAAAAAGGAGAACTTACATTTTCTTCGGAGAGGATGAAGTTGTCGTGGAAAATGACCGGGCAGTCATCTTTTGTCACCTACAAAAATCACACTCTTTTACTTTTTCCCGTCCTAAGTCTCTTCTCTACTCCAAGTATATACACTTTTTTTTTTTTTTTAATGCAACACAATCTATTAAAAATAGATTTCACCCCCAGAAAAACCACCAAAAATAAGATGATCAGTACCGTTGTAGCATATGATAAATTTCAGATTTAAACAAGTTTAACCAAAAAAAAACCCAGATAGGCTTTCCAGATCTGAATTCACATGAACTTCCTTAAATACAGACTCTCTTTTTATCATTTTTTTTTCTTAAGCAAATCAATTTTAAATTTTAAATTAATTGTTTACAATGAAAAGTAGCTCAACCAATTTGACAAGAGATGATTACGAGTACCACAACTTGTCACACTCTAGCTGGTCCCAAACTCCCAGCCAGGAATGCCTAAGTATAAAATTGCTATAACTGTGCAATTACGATAATACCCTCCAGGACAAGACACAACTAAATTATCAGTACGTTACGTACGCGGCTATCGCACAAAGTGCACACCGACGAGAAATAGTTCTCTCGTCACCGACATAATTTAAGTCTAATAAACAAGAAATTTGATTTATTTTTTTTTGAAATTTCAAATTTGAATTTTAAATAAAATAATTATGTTAAAGATAATTTTACGCACTAAATTCGACATGACTCAAACTAAATTATTCTATCTCAGACGACAGTAGAATTCTTTAAAAAAAAAAAAAAAAAAAAAAAATCTTTCATCACCCATTTGGGGTTCGGTGGAAGCAACTCGGCCGTGTACAAAGTTTCGAATACTTCTCTCATCGAAATAAATTATGTCGGTCAAAACCACCGCTAAAACCGGAAAAAACATTACCATAATAAACAAATGAAGGAACAATATCGCGAAATTACCTGAACGTCAAACTCGACGAAATCAACCGGGAAGTTGCCGGCAGTATTGAAGGAAATTATAGAGTTCTCCTTCACGGCCTTCATTCTCCGATCCGACGAATTCAACATATTCATCCCGTTCCCTCTGTGCCCGATCACCGCAAATTTCGGAATCTTAAATTCACCCCTTCCCACATCAGCACCTGCACATAATCATATTTCATCAGCCATCAATATCTATGTATTTTTAATATTTTAAAATCAAAATAAAAACATAACGCTAATACCGGTTAGCAGAATGCATGGAACAAGCAAGACTTTCATGATGTACGGTACAATAACGAATAATGACATGTAAAAATGCAATATTACCCTTGGAAGAGTGGTTGGAGTAGCGGGACAATGAGGCGTTTTCAGGGACATAATCGAGATTTGGGACGTCGGAGACATGGACGGCCTTGAGAGCCATTGCAAGAACGACAAAGGGGAGAGAGGTTTAAGGATACAAGGGCAATTCTGTGAATTGTTGTGAGGAGAGGGTTCGGGGAAAAGGTATTTATGGGGTCGGAAAGCAGTAGCCAAACGGAACGGTATTGGATCTCCGCGTCGAATATTCCTAAATTGATGCTTCTGGATATTATTATTTTTTCCCGTTCTCTTTCATTGCTTACGTTACGTTCCTTGATAAGATTCCGTCTGTTTTAACGGAGACAGCTCACCCGAGTTTCTGTACTTGTAAATTTGTCACATCACTAAATTTTTACGATATTCCTTTTTTTTTTCCCTCCTTTGTTGCGCCATTGAGATTAAAACTCTATTTATATAATATACAAAGGATGAATCATTTGTGTGTAAAACTCTATTTATAAATTAAAAAAAAAGGAACAATAATCGAGATATATATTACTTAATGAGTTGTAAAGTTAGGGATCGTTAAAGAATGTAATATTAATTATATTAATATAATTAATATTATATTATAATATTGATAGTAGTCATAGTATTTATGATATAATTAATATTATACTATTTATGATATTAATATTATTTAGTATTCAGTATAGAATTTGATTGTGTAATCTATCATAATTTGGTCAATAAGTTAAGTATTCTTATATAAGACTGAATATGTACTCCTTAAACCATAATTATCAAGTTATATTATATAATTTTGTTCTTATATTGTTTAATATATGACTTATTCTTATATTATATTTGTTTATATTTTCATATAAACTCTAATATGATCATAAATTATAATCGCTTATGTTGTCGCCGTTGCTATTGATCTTGCCATTCAAAATCCTACCCAAATCAAAACTTATTTTGGAGTTTTTGAATTTTGGAGAAATTTAAGAATTTTACTATTTCGACTATTACATCCACTACTGCTACTATTATGGCTTCACAAATGAGTTTGGTTCTTGAGAGATAAGTCATGAAATCCATGTTTTTACTTAATTACCGTTGAACTATCAATTATTTAGTGTCGATTACCATTGATTACTTTTGACTGTCGTTATCTACCGTTAATTACCCTTGACTACCTTTGACTACCATTGATTACTATTGATACATTGCTACTTCTTATGTTTTGTGTAATAAGTTAAAAGTTCTATAAGACTTTTAGATGTTAGAAAATATAAAATTAATTATATTAATATAACTAATATTATATTATATTATTTATAGTTGTTCTAGTATTTATGGTATAATTAATATTTTAGCATTTATGATATTAATATTAATTAGTATTTAATATTTCCTCTATTTTATATTAATAGTCTTTTTAGACTCATGCACGCATATTAAGAAAAGTACTAAATACAATAACTTTATAACTAAAAATGGGTTTAAATTATATAATTGTCATTCTATGGAAAATTGAAAAAAGTAAATACGAGAGAAAATTTTTATTGAAAATGTGAGAGAGACAAGTGATATTATAGGAAATTAAATAATTTATTCTCGTATAAACATGCAAATGACAATTATTTAGGAACAAAAACAAGCCTTTAAATAGTCTATTATTTAAGAATGAATGAAGTATATAATTTGATTGTGTTACTTAGCCCGTAAGTTATCTTAATTTGATCTATGAGTTAAGTTTGTTTATATAAAGCCTCATATGTACTTTTTAATTCTCAAGTCATATTATATAGTTTTGTTCTTATATTGTTTAATATATAGTGTCATCTTATATTACGTTTGTTGTTTATATTTTTATGTAAACAGATAAATATCAATTTTCTTAGTTCCTTTAAATATTTGAAACAATTAAATATAATAATTAATGAGGATATGTGAGGTGCACACTTGTTCACATAATTAGATAAACATGAGTGCTTTAAGCATTATACTTTTTACTATCAATTTGTTGTGGTATAATGTTTAAAGCATTCATGCTCACCTAACTATGTGAGCAAGTGTGCACACTCCTTTTTTTTCATAATTAATAATCTTATTTTTTTAATTATAATATCTCTTATATTAAAGTCAAATAAATTTGTTTGTAGACAATTAAACTTTGACATCTTACAATTGAATAAAAGAATATCAATTTATGTTCGATTTCATAATCGTTCTTCATTTGTGTGATGATGGAGATCGTCCCAAAATAAAGTTAGGGTTTTCACCTTAGCCTTAATCATAGCAAACGTGGCATCCCACGTGGCAACTCATATGATCGGTCATTCTCAAAGTTTGGTGATTCGTCTCACTCAAAGAAGGATCGAACCTAGCCCTTAGCCCCCGGAAGGAGCTGGCACCCATCTTTGTCCGGCCGGACCAATACCGTCGAGGACTTTCAAGCTATGCGCCTTGAGCCCAAGCCTTCCCAGCTAGCGGACCCAATTCATCTTAGCAATTGGGTCTGACTTAGCCTGATTCGGGTCCAGCGGTTCAAAGACCATAAAACAAATTCCAAGACAACGTCCAATCAACCGCTTAACCCCGACAACCATGTTGACTCAAATAAGGCGCACCATGCCTATTTTATCAGGCTGCAGGTCAAGGCCAATTCTACAAATATTGTCTCATTTGTACAAATGAGAGAATCCGCTCTCAACACAAAAAAGGGGGTCAAACATTTGCAAAAATACAATCAAACTTACGGTAAACTTCATCTTCTCTATCTTAATACTCAGATTATACTTTAATCTCACCGCTAACTTAAGTATCGGAGAGGGGAATGAGGAAACAAACTTCTCGTGTTGCCCGTGTTTCAGATAAACCTACTATTGCCAACATATGCTCAGCTGAAAGAGAAGTTTAAATTTGATCAACGATCGAGTTGGTCGTAACATATGGCTTGTTATTACATGTATCATGATGTAAAATACACAGTATTATATGTTATATGGCTGTCTAATTTTGACTTTCCCGTCAAAACATGTACACAAAGTAGAAGTCAATCAATATCATCAGGTGCGCATTTCGTTTGACAACTTCAAGCGGAGGAAGGAGCTAAACTTCCATAAAAAAAAACATGCAAGAAAATTCTCAGAGTCGACATATTCAAAAGTGAGATCTTCATATTCAAAAGTGAGATCCTTTAAAAATAAAAATACATTTAAATACAGTATAATCTCAGTTTTAATTGTTAGACTAAAATTTTATTGAAAATTTTAAAATTAGTTAGATCTTGTTTCTTCATTGTTTGATCTTTTGTAATTGATAATATTTTAAAAATTATTTATAATTTCCACATTGTGTTAAATTAAAATCAAGTGAATTACAAATTGATTTTAAAGGATCAAAAGAGTATTTTGAAATTGGAGGAGTGCTAGGTCGCTTATGTTGTAGTTTGGTTGGAATAAGAAATTTTGTTTGATATAATTTATTTTAAAATAAATTATAAATTATTTAAAAATTAAATTATTGAATAAGTGGTGACTATTTCTATTTGATATAACTTATTTTAAAATATATCATTGTCAAAATAAATTAAATGTGTGTTCAACAAATAATCCATAATCACTTATTATTTTAAGATGATTACCAAAATACCCTTATTTTTATATAAATAAGCTATCATGGTTGGATCATTGGGTCAAACGTAGCGATCACCACTATCACGGTGGTCACGACCGCCTTCACCACGCACCAACACGCGCATACACACACAAAAATCATGGGTGAAAGATGGTTTTATGTATAATTTCAAATTTCAGACACAAATTTATCAACCCCATAGCAAAACAAGACAAGAAAAAACGCTTCACTATCGGTAAGAGCGAGCAAAAGGTGGGACTGTGATGGGCTGGGCGCCAGCTGGATGGGAGGAAGGAGGGACGGGATCGGCGCATGCTGGATGGGAGGAATGAGAGGAGATGTGTGTGTTGATGAAAGAAGAAAAGCAAAATGATGGGGAGGTCAACGACAAATAGTTTGGTCAGCAGGGGTAGATTTGTAATTTAAGACAAAAAGAACTCATCAACAATGACAAAAAAACTGCTGAAAAGATAGATTTTAAAATCAGATTATTTGGTGTACGGGAGAGTTATACAATTTACAATCAGATTATTATAATAAATTGTAACAAATAAAACAATTTTAATAATTATAACTCTAAAAAAATTATAATCAATAATCATAAATCGTACCAAACAACATCTAAAATGTGTCGCACCGAAAAAACAGGAGGAATGATGCAAGTTTATGTCTAGTTTCTACCAAAAATAACCTCCCTTTCATAAATGTGCTTTTATTTTGAAATTTCTGATATTGATTGGTGAAATCCTAAATTTAAAGAGACGTAAATTTATTTAAATCTTAAAAGTAGTATATTTTTTAATTAATGTTACAATTCTAATAAATTTTAATTTTGATGATTGTATTAGCAAATGTTTATCTATTTCAAATTTAGAAAAATCAGTACTTGACTTGATTAAAATAAGGTGAGATTTTTTTTTTCTTCTGTTGAACAGATAAAGTACACCATACTATTAAAAGACACGCTAAAGGAAAACAAATATTGCATTTATTTCAAAATTAAATATGCATGAAATAAAATTTAAATTTTTTTAAGATTTAAAATCGATAAATATTTCTCTATTTGTCCTAGAATTTTTGAAACACTTTGCTTCTTTGGACCTCTCACAATTTTTGCAACAAATTATTTTTAGAAAGTTTAATGAAATAAAATTTTTTAATGTACTCTTGTTTTATTAAATATGATTCATTACTTTAATTACTATTTCAACATAATAATAGTCAACCACTTCAATCACTGTTATAACATAATGGTTTATTACTTCAATTATTACTGTATTATATAAAAGAAAAAAAGGAGCATGAACACATGCTCACATAACTAGTTATGTGAGCATAAATGTTTTAAGATATGTACTCTCAGCAAATTGATAGTAAAAATACATCATTTAAAACACATGCTTATATAATTGCGTAAACATTTGTTCATCTCCTGTTCCTTCTATATAAAATAATAATACCAATATTATAGAAAAATTATAATTTTCACATGCTTATTTTTTATTTTCTCACACTTAGTCTACATTTTACATAATATTTCTTGCAATTAGTTGAAAAACATGATATAAGTGTGAAAAAAATGTAAAAATAATAATTTCATACTATAGTCCATTATTTCAATTATTATTATACTATTTAAATTTTAATAATATAAAAATAAATTAAATATTTTTTTTAACATTAAATATATATTTTTTTAATATACATAAAAAGTCTATTATTATAACAAAATTTGGGACAAAGGAAAGCGGACAAGGCTTTTAATTATTAATGCGACGGATGATGTGTAGCCACGACAATACACAGCTGTCTAATGTGTTCTCTGTTCCATTTTTGTTTTATTTTAATATAATGAATATTTATACATTATTTAAATAATATATTAAATATATATATATATATATTAAATTGTAATAAAAATAATAATAAAATAAAAGATAAAATAAAAGATTTGAATTCGTGTTTTTGACTACGTATGGAGTTTCAAAGGAAACAAAGTCTGATCAGGACAATTCACACTACTTAATTCTTGAAGTTTCCTGGTCGGCTCTGACGTTGGCGCTGGTCTGGCCTTGTGGCACCTACAACTTGCATTATCCACTAAATAAATAATATTCTCTATTTATTTATATGTGTATATACAGTCACTAAGCATGGATTATGACTTGTTAAATTGAACGTCCAGAAGCAACTCGCATTACGTAGGTATGCACAAAAGAACCGATTTGTCAGGTTTTGATTCAGACTTGGCAGAATCGATATTTTTTGAAGAAAGACCAAATTAGTCTTTAGCTAGGACTAAATCGGGCCACGACAGGTAATAGTGAAAAAAATAAAACCTTTTATCTGGGTCAGTCTTGGACCAGTCCTCTCTTTCTCTCTTGCTGGTAGCCTCCTACCCACTACTACTACTAACCATTACTCCATTAGATTGAATATATAGATCCAACATATTGAATATATAGATCAAATTTATAATATTAAATAATTTAAATGATTTAAGAATCATATTGAAATAAATTTATTTAAAATTTTATAATAACTTAAAAAATATTTACGGAAGCGTAAAATTGAAAACTTTACATAAATCTTGCAAAGAAAACTTCTCTTACAGAATATGGATTTGTAAATGTACTTTGAAAGTTTTGTATGAATGTATAATATATGTTTAAAATTATTTCGTTAACGATAAAAAATAAAATAAGTATTACCTGAAAGTTTCTTGTATTACCACTTGAATTCTCTTGCAAAATAGCTTGGTAACACTTTAGAATTACTCTCAAGAATTTTATAACATCAATGAAGTACTCAATTTATTATGGAGAGAGTGGAGTAAGGTATGAAAAATATTTCTTCCAAGACCATCTATTTATACTAAAAATTTTGTCAACTTTCTCCAAGAAGCTTTCCCAAGAAAATAATTCATCCGACAATTCCAA
>JAUMHB010097765.1:0-10508 GCA_032359685.1 Pittosporum tobira
TTTATTTTATCACAGCATATTATACTGTTAAAAATGAATAAATTTCATAACATTTTGAAAATATTGGGTTCTTACATTTAATATAAATTTTAAAATATATTTATATATTATATTTTAAAAATATTTTTACATACATAATATATTTATATATTATATTTTTAAATTGATTTAAGATATACAAAAAATAAAATATATTATTATATTTTTAATATTTCTTAAAATTAATGTCAAATATTTTTAAAAAATTATGATAATATAAATTAGACCGAAGAAGTACTACTAATAAAATACAAGAATTATTATTTTTATGAGATAATAATATGTTAGTTTTATAAATATGTTTTATATTTTTAATTTAAAATATTTTATTAAAGTATAATTAAATATATATTATATTTGTGATATTAGTTAATTTTTTTGTGAAAATAATAATTTTCTACAATAAAATAAATACTAGTACACCATAAATGAAACCCAAGTACTTCCGTGGAACGTGGTATTGAATGACTAACCCATCTATAATCCCGGTAGTATTAATTATAATCGCAATCAATCTACGCTAGAATATTGATTACTCCGTACTACTTTGCAGGCAAATCGGCAGTAGCGCTGTCACTTTATTCTGTTTAGCAAAATAAATAAATAAAGCATGCAAGTTGACAAGATGACAAGATGACAAGATGGCAAGTTGATCGATCTCCTAGCAAGTAGCAGATATAATATGTATCTCTCAAAAATTATGAATAAAATATAAAAAATACGTAAATTTAAAAAATTAATTTTTTATGAAATAATATATTTTTTTGATAAAATTATTTTTTTAAGTGTATTTTATAATAATAATTAAAAAATTTTGATGTGATATGTTATGACCACTCCGATATTTGACAAAGTTTAAACTTTATTTCCAGTTGGGCACACGTCGACAATAATAAGTTTATTTGAAAGACGGACAACATAAGGGGTGTGGTCCTTCGTTCTCCTATCTGATACTTAAGTTAGTTAAGATTAAGATAATAATCTAAACGTTAAGTGGGAGTAGGTGAAGTTTACCGATATATTTTTAGAGATATTTTGCTCTTGTAAATTTACCGATAAGTCTGTATTTTTGCGAAGTATTAGCCATTTTCTCCCTCCCTTTGTACGAATAAGGCGGTATTTGTCGAGTTTGTCATGACCCGCAACCCGATAAAGTAAGCATGACGTGTTTGTTAGCGTATCTACTTTGAGTTGACAGCATGTATAACGTGATTCCTTTGAGTTGATGGGATTGCAGGATTAAGTGACTGATTGGATACCGTTTGAAAACTCATTTTGTGGTCTTTAGGGGGTTCGACCCGGATCAGGCAGAGTCGGACCCGATCGATAGAGTAGATTGGGCCTGTTGATGGGGGAGGCCTAAGCACAAGGCGCATAGTTTAAAGTCCCCGAAGATTAGAGTCCAACCAGACTGGAGCATGTGTGAGACCATTAGGGGACCGATGACCGAGCTCGATCATTCCGGACGCTTAGGACTAGACTCGTTCTTTCTTTGGGTGAAACAAGTTGTCGTGCCTTGAGGATGGCCGGTCATGTGAGGTGCTACGTGAGATGTCATGTTGCCATAATTAGGGTTAAGATGAAAATACTAACCCTAATTTAAGACGATCTCCATCATAATATAAAGTAAATATAATAAAATAATTAAAAATTAAAAATAATATATTAAAATGTTTTTTTAAAACGATAAAAAAATATTTAAATTTATTATTTTTAAAACATAAAAAATACAATTATTAGTTTATTATACGAGTGGATAAACAACACAGCTCTAGGTAAAGACACATGCACGATGAATAGCAACAGGTCACTCACATAAATTACAGTAATTATAATAATGTATTTATTTAATTATATAAACACATGGGACCATTTAGCACTAAAAAAATATAAGCGTGTGACACATACAAGCGTGTTATCCTCGTGCGCCTCATCAACTTGCAGCATATAAGTCAAGTTGTAACTAAAATTATACGATTTGTATTTGATTTATGGCTCGTTTTATATAGTTTATTTGAAAATAAATTATATATTATTTAATAATTAAAATATTGAATAAGTTGTTAATTTTATTTTGTATAGTTTCTAAATAAGTAATTATTCAATAAATTTTTAAAACTTAATTTTTTAAAAGTGATTATTGGTGCTTTAGCAGCTCGTATAATTAAAAAATAACTTATTGAATAAATTGAAACAAACAGAACTCTGAAATGATTATAGTTTTTAAAAAATATATAATCAACTTATTCAATTTGGTTCAATTATTTGGTTCAATTTAAAATATTAACGAGTAAAATATAAATATATTTTAAAATTAGATTAATTATTTAAATTTTATCAAATTATTTTTTGTATTAATATTCAATAGTATTCGCTCAAAAATTTCAAACTACTCGGATTCGATTCGTATTTGATCTTGATTCGATAATTAAATGAATCATACATAAATATTATTTCAAATTTAATAAATTATACAAATAGAATCTAAACACGTTAATAATTAATTCGATTATACTGATTTACACTCCTACATATAATATAAGATGGGATAGGAGGAGTTATGCGGTATATGATTAGGGGTTTGAACCTTATCGTCGCCTGCTTTCTTCCGGTGGTGCGGTGGTGGTCGTGAAAAATAAGTTTTTTTTTTTAAAAGCACTGTTTCGGATTCTCATATTTAAAATGAAAAGCCAAAATTGTCTAACATTTTCCACCAAAACTAGCATCAATAATTCAATACCCATTCTTAGCTCCTTTGCGAGGAAATTTTGGATTTTATTCAACTAAAATAATTTAAGCAAGAATCTCTATAGTTGTTGCAGTAGCAAGTAATTTCGTGTAGCATGTCTTTCTCTCATAGGCCAACAACAACTAATACTATATTGTAATGTGTAGCATGTCTTCTCTCAGAGGATGATATAGATAATAAAATTTTCAAAGACCTTTTTTTTTTGGTTAACCAAGGTGGCTGAGTCAGTTTCTGCGCACTTCGACTATTTTTCGGAAGTGGTTAGCACAGTATCCTTACTGCCATACCCCCACGTAAGTCACAGATGTTTAGAAGGGAAATTGACATGTTGTTTATTTGGAAAAATGACTTAGACTCCATCAAGTTTGTGAGACAAAACTATTAGAAATATTAGCTAGATTAATTAAGTTCTTAAATTACTTTGATATTTCTCTTCTTAATAATAATAATAATAATAATAAAACATCTAAAACCCAAGATTAAGAGAAATAGTGTATAACTACAACAGCCTCCTCCCTTCCCTTAATACTGACATTCTGTTCTGCATAGGGGTTTTAACTCTGGTTTGAGCAGAAAAACAGAATATGAGCTTTTACTACTCACCCAATCCACGTAAACCGTCCACAACCTTAACCTTTTGAGTGTAGAGAAAGAAGGCCTAAAGTTCTTCATACAACCAACTAATTATGAACTAAATAGGCCCATCTGGCAAGGGCTTTCAACTTCTGGCCTTCAACAGTTTCCTCACTTCTGACCACCCAACTCCACTTGTGAGCCGAACCATAACACAGTTTTCCACAAACAAAAGAGCCCAAAAGATCGCAGTTACTACTATTAAGAGTTTCAGTTGTACGTGGTTTGTGGTGGTGGAGACAAAAATCAAATAAACAGCAAAGGCAGTCATGTGCTTCTATGCATACATACTGTACACTGCGTGTGTGTGTGTGTGTGTGTGTGAGATTGTGATATTAAACATAAAATAAATAAATAATAAATATAAATAGCAGATACTATATAAATAACAAAAGCAATGTCTCCCAAGAAAATTATGCAGAAGATTTATGTACCAATAAAATTTATTATAGTGTCAAGAAATGAGTACATGTGGAATAACTGACTAATGATAATAAAGAAAATTTACAGCTAATATTGGGACTCCAATAAAATAACTAACGCTGCTATATATCTTCTGTTCCGTCTAAGGACAAGTGAAAATGAGTTGGTCATTTTTTCAGGGAGGTTAAAAAAGTGATTCTAACGTTATTATATAGTTCCAAATTTACAACTATTATCATGATTCTCCGCATTAATTTTGTTGTGAAAGCCAGCATAATTGATTGGTAACTTAAGAATCCCCTAAACTTAGGCTCCGTTAGATATAAGGAATATGTATTTTATGTGTAGTAAATAAAAATTTATTTATTCGTCCACGAAAAAAATTATTTGTTATTTTAGAAAAATGACTTACGGATTTAAATCCATAAGTTATTTTCTGAAAAATTGTCCAAATACTATCTATTACTCTTATTCTTTTATAACACTTTTCTTTTATCTCTTTTATGTTTATTTTTTATTTTTAATTAAATACAATTACTTTTTTTTTTCTCAATATATGAATAATTTAATGATTTTTAAAGATATTTTCTATATATGAATATATTTTTCAAATTCTTATATTTTTAAAAATCTTAACAAATAGTATTGTAAATTCATCATTACAAAATATGAACATTTTTTTTTTTAAACCATAGCAAAATTTTCAATTGTGAAACAAGGTCAAGATTTCATTGAAATTAATTTTATCACATCAAAAAATAAAAACATAGTTTACAATAATTTACAATATTATAATTGTTAATTATTTGGAACACAAAATATAAAAATATATTTCTCACCTATTTTCAGTTTGACAATGAAATATAAAAAAAAAATAAAAAATTCCAAAGAATAATTTGACCAGAAAACATTTTTGAATATATATATATATTTTTTTAATCAAACAAAGGCTTAGTTGTATATCTTAAAACCAGTGCTGCATGAATTTTTGACTTTTAGAGAGAATTCACGAGCCGGTTCCGAACCAGATAAGCACGTTGGCAAACACATACGACATGATAATACAGTTCTAAAATCAAAAATTTGATATCTTGTTCATTTTTTGTTACACCTTGTGTGTAGTTTGTTAAGACATATTTATTTATTTAAATTAATTTTAATATTTCTTAACAAATAAATGGATAAGATTATGTAGCAAATATTTATGAAATATAACAGAAGATATAATAGATAGTGTCATAGAAGATTTGGATTTCTAAAATCAAAAATATACTAAAATTGATTTGTCTATGTCCAAATTAATTTTAATAGTGCGACACTATATCAGCACAACGACGTGTTATCACTCTTATATTGATTATTTATGGGATTTGGTTAATTGTTATATTATGTTTGGTTCTCATTTTTTGTGAAAAATAAATAGAATAAAAATTGACATTTAAATTAAGTGGTGGTTGAAAAAAAATGATACTATAATTTAAATTAAAAATAAATTTAAAAATAAAATGGATGAAATTCACATTCTCAAAAATAAAATAATGAGCAAACATTTAGTTCTCACTCTTATATTGTATTAATTTTTAACTAAAACTTTAAAATAAATAACACATTTTATTTTCACAAAATAAAATAAAATTTTATTTTATTTAATTTCTTTTCTTTTCTTTTCTTTTCGTTAAAGAATAGAAGTAAACACATCAGGGGAGGTGATTTTTTTTTTTCTCTCCGAAAAGGTTATTGTATCTGTATGCTAGTGCCCCTATGTGTCGGTGGCCCACATTTATCCACAGTGTTCGGGTCCATCACCCAAGTTACTACTACTAACTAAAGATGCCAATCAATTCAACCATTTAAAATCAATAGATTTTATCTCTTTTATGTTCCAATAAAGAGCCATGTTAATATTATTATTATCTTGGTCTGTGGGGGATAAAAGCTGGTAATCAATTCATTCAAATTTGTTTTTATTGAGGTAGTAATTAGTAAAGTACAAGCAAGAAAGTTTTTTTTTTTAATTATTATTATTATTATTATAATAATAACTACAGGCACAGCCTAATAGATTCCTGATCAAAAGGAGACTGTACGCACTCTTAAAGCCCAGGCCCACTATAGAGGCTAACCCCCGCGCCCCCACGTTATGGCATTAATCTTTCTTGCTGCCAAAATAATTCAAATAAATATATACCTGCCCTCTTTCCTATGGGGTACCATAAAAAATTTATTGAGTAGGTGGCTCAGAGCTTATCTCTTTCAGTAAATGTAACAACTAACAACAGCACATTTAATTTAATTTTAATTTAAAAAAAAAAAAGAAAAAAAAAAAAGAAAGAAAGAAGGCTAGCTATTCTCGTGGAAATAGTAATTTTTATATGTGGGAATTATATTAACATTGAGGCTTGAGTGAGTTTGGCTACATAAAAACAAAAAATTTAGATTTGAGATCTTGAAAAGTGAAAACCTACCTTTGAATTGGTCAGTGCTCTGCTTGGAATATCAAAATTGAAATTTCAAATAGCATCTCAAAATGTAAAGTGCATCCCAAAACACATTCACATTTGATACTCTCCCAATAATTATGGGATCCCTTCATTTCGAAAGTGAAATCTGTCCCCAAAAATGAAGTTGCACTTTACTACTGCAACCTTCTTCTTTCTTTCCACGTTGCTTGCTTGCTTTTTTTTTTTTTTTTTATAAAAACTTTTGGTGCAGACGGGCCGCACTATTTCTGCTGACATTCAAAAATAAATAAATAATACCAAGTAAAATCTCAAGCACAGCACCAAACACCGACGTGTACCGCTAATGCTAATTGTTGGAGTAAACAAGATGTGAATATTCTACAGTTTTGTGCGGTCCTAGTAACATTCACTGCTATCTAAATCTCTGTTCTTATTAATTTTAAATTCATTGGACATAGCAAAATGAGTTTTGTGTCTCTTAAATAAAATTTTAAATTTAAATTTTATAAATAAAAGAAATAATATTGAAAGAACTCCCTTTTTATGTGAGTTCAACAGTAACTCAATTCTGAATTAGTCAGGACCTAAAATAAAATAAATACCCGGAGGAAAACACAAAAAAAAATAAAAAAAAAATTGTAACACAAAAACACAAACATGTTTTAACTCTTTTTTGGGTACATACAAACATATTTAACTCATTCTTAGTACCACATTTTCTAACTTCCTCATAACAACAGAACGTTTTTACAGACATTTAATTTTTCTTAATCTTATATAAATAATACAACAACAACAACAATGACATATACTCTACATGCCTTGTTTTCGAGTAATAGAAAACATTTACATAAAACATAAACAAAATTTCTAGAGAGGACGAGAGGGAGACATACTCTCATACAACAATATTAAAAAAAAAAAAAAAAAAAAAAAAAAAAACCGTAAACTTAGAAAACAACCCAAATCCATAACGCCTGGCCGGGTTGCTCTTATTCGAGAGGTTGTTGCATTGTCACAACTAATGGACTAGTGACAGTGTGCTGCCCATCTGACAATTCTATTGCACCACTCTTCATACTTGAACTCCCCGGTGAAAGCTTCACCGCCATTGCTTCCACCCTCACCAAGAAGCTCAGCTTCTGCCCCACCCTCCTGAACACAAGCTTCTCCGGCTCCACCGTCACAAACGTTCCGCTAGGCGGCCTAATTGTAACCGTGTAAACCGCCGAATTCACATCCCCAACATTAGTCACAGTCCGGATAAAGTGAGTCGACATCTTATGTTTCCCGTATTGTTGGAACACAGCTGATAAGGACGGGTAATTCAAATTCCCCAAATGCCCAGCTTTCTTAGCCCCATTGCAATCTGCATTCTTCCTAGTGATCGCTTTAATGTTGGTTGTCGTGTAATTTGAATTGCATAGAAAATCAACATAATCGTAAGAATTTATGTCGTAAACTAGCCCAGGATCCATGGCCTTTTGAGGATGAACATGTCCAGCCCCAAAATCCATTACTGTTGAAGAATTTCCCGTAGACTCATCCAACATCGTCTCCCCTCTATTATCAACCGTATAGGCCGTAGTAGTCAAAGCTGATCTTATTGCCGCCGGACTCCAACCAGGATGGGCTGCCTTCAACAATGCTGCAAGCCCAGAAACATGAGGGCAAGCCATTGATGTACCAGACAGAATATTAAACTCCGTCCGCCGTTTATCTGACGGAATACCCGACGGCCCGACTTGATCCGGCCAAGCCGCGAGTATATTTACGCCCGGCGCTATGAGGTCCGGCTTTAAGATTTCGGGGGACTCTGGATTAGGCCCCCTGGCTGAAAATGATGCCACAACAGGGGCAGGCCTAATTCCAAGTCTAGTACCCTTAAAAATTATGCTGGCCTTAGGCGTGGTCCGGGATTTGAACGCAGCCGCAATGTACCTTCTTATCTCGTCGCCTGCTGATGCACCGACAGCGGTTGCTGGCAACACGTGGCAATCAGCCACTAAACCTTCACCATCAAATACACCATTAGCTAATATCATTCCCACTCCACCTGCTTTTTTCACTATATCGCCTTTAGCAGCCCTTGAATTAATGCCCCTATCACATAAGACTATTTTGCCCTTAACTAATTTAGGGTCCAACGAACCTTCTAGACACAAGGACGATGAATAACCGTCACCCCCTTCGCTCCCGGCGTATATTAACGGGTATAGCCGACTTGCTACTAATGTGGGCCCACCGTATATACTTACTCCGGGAACAACTTTTCCATCGCCTAGCTTGACGTCAGCTGGAAAATTCCGATCCATCGTCCCTGCGCCAACAGTTGTGACCCAAGGAGCAACATTGGTAACCGTGAGGCCGCCGGGACCTCCGTTGCCGGCGGATGCGGAGACGAAAATACCAGCGTCAGAGGCTCCAAATGCGGCAATTGCAATCGCATCGAGATGATACGGAACTACAACGCCGCCAACGCTGAGGGAGACCACATCAACGCCGTCGGCGACGGCGGCGTCAAAGGCGGCGAGGATATCGGAATCGTAACAGCCGGCGTTCCAGCAAACCTTATAGGCGGCAAGGCGAGCTTTCGGAGCCATTCCCGCTGCAACACCGCGAGCGTAGCCGAGAGTAGCCGCTGGAAAGACGTACCTTCCGGCAGCGATGGAGGCTGTGTGAGTGCCGTGGCCGTCGGAATCTCTGGGAGAACGATGCTCCATCGTTTCGTTCATATTTCCATTGGTTGCCTCGTATCCGCTGCAGAAAAACCTAGCTCCGATCAATTTACGGTTACAGGAACTCCCCGGGAAACCTTTAGCCGGAACACACTGGCCTTTCCACTTGGCCGGCACTGGGCCGAGGTCACGGTCGTTAAAGCTCTGCCTCTCGGGCCAGATCCCGGTATCAATGACCCCAATGACTAAATCGGACCCAAAATCCGACTCTCTGAGCAGGCCAGCGCTGTCAGTGGTCTTTAAGCCAAGAAACTGAGGGGATCTAGTGGTCTGAACCTGCCTAACCTGTTCGGGGATGACGGCTATGATACCGGAGAGAGACTGGAGCTTCTGAGCCTGTAAAGAAGAGAGCTTTGCAGAGAAGCCATGGAAAACGGTGTCGTATGTGTGGATGACAAGCGAGGCTGCAGGAGTAAGGGGAAGAGATTGGAGAGAGGATTGGTACCAGTGGAGGTGAGTGGGGAAGATAGAGGGTTTAGAATCTTGTTGGACACGAACGATGAAGGTTTGTACATCAGTGGAAGCAGAAAGTGAAATTAGTAAGTGAGAGGAGAGGAGGAGAAGAAGAAGAAGAAGAAGAGAAAAGGTCGGCATGGGCATTAGAGTTTGATTCTTGGAGCTGAGGGAGCTTAGTTTTGCGCATGTGGGGGTGGAGTGATGCAAAGTACATACGCTGAATATATATGTGTGTGTGTGTGTGTGTGTGTAATGGCGAAGAAGGGGAGAGAAAGCAAGTAGGGGTAGGGAGTAGTACTCAAGTGAGTCACGGGTGAGTGATAGTTGTAGAGTAGAGATAAAATGATACAATAAATATTTTATTTGATACTATTAATAAACAATTGTGGTTTCTAACCGGAGAGCATGATCTGGTTCGAATGTTGTGTAGTTCGAATATTTTCATTTTCGTATGTTCCTTTTTTTTTTTAATTATTTATAATTTTTATAATTTTAATATGAGTACGGGTCTTTGTTTGGCGCAGCGGGTTTGTTTAGTTTATTGCATGAAATTTGATACGTTGTGTCTGGAACAGATAAATTGTAGTATTTGTTTGAAAAATTACCCTTTGTAGACAAACAAAGTGTACTCTGATTTTTTAGCATCCAAAAGTCTCAAATCCCCCACAGACAGCCGTTAACGCCTAGTAACCTCTTTTTTACATTTCTTTTATTGTTACCACTTTAGCTCGATTAGGTTTACATGTTTGGTCTTTTAACTCTTATGAGTGGTAGAACTGTTTTTTTTTTTTTTTTTTTTTTTTTTTACTGTAGAGGTTAGTATGGAGAATCGGTTGTTGTTTCACGTGTTACTTGGCAGTCTGTCTATATGTATTATTATTACTGAATTTGTTGTCTTTTTCCGAGTGAAAGGCCGAATTACGGATAAAAGTCTCTCTCTCTCTCTCTCTCTCTCTCTCTCTCTCTCTCATATATATATATATATATATATATATATATATATATATA
>JAUMHB010097798.1:0-16344 GCA_032359685.1 Pittosporum tobira
CTCGTCTATATATATGTTAATTCAATCTAAATCTCTAAAATGATCAATATCAAGAGACATAGTAACCAGATATGACTTTTTATTATCTATTGAAGACATTATTGCAAAGTTGGCTTCTCTTTTTGTCTCTTCTTGTTCTCTTTGATAAAGGTCAACCAAGTGTTTTGGAGTACAACAAGTGCGAGACCAATGCCTCGTACAACCACATCTATGACAAACATTGGCAGCAACCTGATTAGGTACTTCTGGATCTTCTTTCCTTTGTGGACCACGTCTAGGGCCATGTGGACCTCTATCTTGGCTTTTATTAGGCTGGTTTTTCAAGTTACACCTTTTGCCCTTCTAATACCTGTGGATCTTATTTTTACGACGTGCAACATGTGCTTCAGACAGAGGTGCAGATCCAGCAGGACGAGAATTATGGTTTTACATAAACAACTTGTTATGCTTTTTTTGTGACAAGTAGTGCAGAGATTAACTCTAAATTTTTGAAGTAATTATTTGCCCTATACTGCTGCTGGAGTACAAAGTTATTGGCATGGAAGGTGGATAATGTTTTCTCAAGCATTTCAGTCTCTATGATCTGCTGGCCACATAGTCTCAGTTGTGACACAATTTGGTGAAAAACAGAGTTGTATTTTGCTATGGACTTAAAATTCTGAAAACGTAGATTAATCCACTCAAACCTGGCATGAGGAAGAACCACATCTTGTTGATGATCATAGCGATCTTTCAAAGATTTCCATAGAAAAAAGGGTTCTCCTCAGTCAGATATTAAGCCTTTAAATCTTCATGTAAGTGGTGACGGATGAAAATAAGAGTCTTAGCCTTCTGGGCTGGAGAGCAATTAAATTCAGAGAGAATAGATTGACTGAGATCTAGTGATGTTAAATGTATCTTAACATTGAAAGTCCATGTTAGATAATTACTTCCGATAATATCTAATGTTGCAAACTATTTTTTGGTAATGTTTGACATGCTTAAAGAGAATTAAAGAAATATAGAATAACGAGAAAAACAAAAGATATGTTACCTTGAGCGATATCCATGATTCTAACCGGTTCGTACTGATAACGTGTTATAAATAATTATATAAACGGTGATTAATGAAATCAACTCAAGTAAATATGATATGAGATAAATATAAGGAGAATAAAAAGATAAATCTAAAGAGAAAAAACTAGCAATTCTCTTTTACTTTTCACCAATAATACACTACATTTTTTATATGATAAAGGTGGATGAAAGTTACAATGAACTTCATCTATTAATTATATACATGAATAATAAGTATTCAAAGTAATTATACATTCATCTCTCGTGTAAGATTCTTTATCTTACTAATTTTATTAATCACTCCATATTAAATAATATTCATATTTAATTAATTTACAACAAAAACAAATAAACTCATAATCAAGCGGCAATAATATGAAAAAATAAAAGGGGTTTTTGGCTTTCACCCCTTCCCGCCGAATAATCGAACCGAATATCCATTAAACCCAACAAGAAGCGTTGACCCTTCCGCCATCTCCAGCACTTTTTTCCTTATGTCAAAATAACATTTTCCTCCTCTTTTCCTCCAAATATCTCACAATCTCGAATTTGTCTATCCCTCTCCATTTTCGTTGAAATTTTTCTTCAAGGTAAAAAAGAAACAAGGAGAGAGAGTGAGAGAAAGACATGGACGGAGATAGTAATAATGCTTCGGGAGGAGAGGGGAAGGTGACGTGTGCGTCGTGGATACGACGGCCAGAAAACGCCCATCTCGTCGTCTTCGGAAAGTTGAAGCATGGCGATAACCCTTCGTCGCTCGAGATCTTTTCATTCGACCGTAAAACTAGTTCGCTCTCTTCATCACCCTCGGTATCCCTCTCTCTTTGTCTCTTCAAACTATATCTGTGTTTACATATCTTTGATATACAAAGAAAGCATTTCTCTTTATTTTAAAAAAAAAAAACTTTTGAAAGTCATTTAAAAATATTTTTCAGATGCTAATTTGATATGAATTCATTGATTATTGACAATATAAATGTGAAATTTGTTAATATTTGAAGAAAGGAACTGCTATTTACCACGATTAACCCAACATACCAGTACGCCTTAATTGCCTACTATTATTATACTATTTCAGTTAGTTATTGGGTTAGTCAGGGCTAATTAGTATGAGTTGGGTTAGGGTTTAGGCCTCACACGGGAAATACATGTTTCACTAAAAAGGTCTCGTTTCAAAAATTCACGAATATTAAGAATATATTTCATTACATGGTTACCCCTAAATGATGAATTCTTAGTTCCATTGGGCAATATAATAATGCAATTGCCATAGTTTTCTTGAGGACGTTGTGTCGATTTTGTACTATCCTTAATCAAAATACAAGTCCTTTCCCGAACAAAAAATTTTATTAATTGCAAAAATTTATTATTTCAGAACTCAAATGAAATCATGTGAAGGTTGAATTTGAAAAATGTCTTAAGTTATCTTTGAAAAAGTCTTTGTATTTGTAAGGATGGGAGTACTATAAATAAGTACTTAATATATGTTTCTTTGTTAGTTCACACATGTATTTGAAGAAGGATGTGATCCTGTGAACTTTGCTGTGCATCCGAGCGGGGACGATATTGTTTGCTTCACCACCTCAGGCAGCTGCAAGTTTGTTCTTTTCTCACACTTAGCGCTCGTTATTGTAATATTGTACTCCCTCCGTCTTGAAAAGAATTATATGATTCATGATTTACTCTTTAAGACCAATTGTTGCTGGATAGTTATAAATTTAACTCGACTTTAGTGATTCAGAAGTTTCATTAGTAGAAATGATGAAACATTCTTTGCTCTTTGATAAGGGAGGAATGGACTGAATTGTGAGGGGTGAGGGAAACATTTTCAAATGTTTTTAATTTTCTGTTTGCTGCCTCTACTTAATATTTGAGAAGGGTGAGGTATAAGGGAAGGAAAATTAACATACAGAGAAAGAAGATATTGCTAATAATAGAGGGAACATAGATAACGGGAAGGACAATAAATCAAGAAGTTGGACGTATAGCAAACACGTGGAAAGAGCTCAAAAAAGTAAAATAAACACTACCAAGAACAGACGTTCAAGACGTATTTTAGCCGAAGCCACTAGTCCGTCAAGAGCAGTAGTTGCAGTTTTAGTGAAATGGAAGATTCTGATAGTCTGATATCCGAACATATCCTCTCGGTTTATATGCCCACAGAATTGGAAAAGGTTCACATGTCCAAGAGTCTTATCCTTTCTTTTCCTTCATTCCCTTATAAGTTATAACCAAAGGGTTTATTCTCTCACGCAGACTATATGTCCTTTGATTTCCTCTAACATAATTAGTGTCTTTGTAGGAACTTCAGAATACGCATTTGCGTGCACACAGACACTGTATATGAAGCTTGTAAGTGAATGTTGCACTGAAATGGAGAAATCAGTTACTGAACTTGGATTACTCTGGGATAGGGGCATCCACAATAACCTAATTACTATCATATAGGATTTATTAGAGCTCATCGAGTTTCTATAACCATTTCTACTGCTAGCAGGTAGCAAGTTACATTCCTATTTTGTTATACTATATAGGAATATGTAACAATAGGCTTGTTTGAGAAATAAGGAAATGAATGTCATTTTTCGTTGAGTAATTTTTATTCTGTTTCAAAGCAATATGCATATCAATGAATACATTCAACACTTTTAGTCGTTTAACTTCGATAGTCTTGCACCTTTACTAAACCGCAAAGGTTCATTTGCACTGTACTGCCTTATGCCCTTTCATTTCTTTTGAAGGTGTAACCTCTAAACGAAGCATATAATGTCTTCTGTCTTGACAAATCTATATAATAAGAGTAACAACATTGTTATTTGACTTTGTTCCAATCTCATATATAGGGGCCACTCAAAAGGAAAAATAAAGATTAATAATGTTGTTGTTGCACGCAGGTTGTTTGAGTTGTATGGTCAACAACTTTTGGCCAAAGAATTAGTTCCTCTGCAAGATGTGGGTCCGCAAAAATGTCTAGCTTTTAGCACCGATGGATCTAGATTCGCTACTGGTGGGGTGGTAAGTACTCCAATGGATGATTATTATCCGTATCTTTACCACCTAACATACTGGTTTCTCATACCACTTTTATGTCCTGACCTCCTCCATTGATGTATAAAAGGATGGACATCTGAGAATTTTTGAGTGGCCAAGCATGCGCATCATTTTAGACGAACCAAGAGCTCACAAATCCTTTCAAGATATGGATTTTAGGTAGGAAATAAACCTGTTAGTACTGTGTCACGTGTAAAGACGTGATTATATATATGTATTATGTTTATATGTGCTTGTTATGTTTACTAGTTTTTAGCATAGCCTCTGTCTTTCCTAGAGTTTGAAGACTATTACTTCTTTTTCTGCTCTGATATAACTTGCCATATCCTAGCGATATAGACTAAAGATTTGCTTTGATTAATGGTTATTTACCAGCTCTCTCTCTCTCTCACTCACTCACACACACACACATGCAAAAAAAAAAAAAAAAAAAAATTAGAAACAGAAACACACCACAGGCCCACTTCAGTTTGGCTTTTAGAACTATGCAGTAACCGTACACTTTTTTCCTTCAAAGTGCATCCAGAGCACATCATAGAATTTTTCAGCTTCTGCTTACTTTTTCCAACCCCAGCCCACCTTGCCTTGATGGTTCCCCCGGCATTTCTCTCCCTCCTCTCCTTCCCCCCAGCCCAGGTTCCCCCCTTCCTGCAGTAGCGGTGTTCCTTGTCATGTATTGTTTGTGGAAAATGAGTATTAAGATTTATATTCGTATTGGTTTAGAATGAAATATATGGTTACACACTCTCTCTCTATCTCTTTGCTTTTCCTTTATGTTATGTTTGGTTCCCACTCCTTCAGGAAAAGTAGTGGAATGAAATTTTCCATTTAAATCGAATCGAGGTTGGAATGAATGTGTCAGTAGTCCTGAAATTTTTGTTGAAAATGTAGAGGATGTGAGAAGGGGAAGTGAATGTTTATTCATCTTGGAGGAGGTGGGTTTCATCCATTACATTCCTAACCTCATTTTCAACTTAAATTATTGCTCTAATTAACCATTTTATTCCAACCACCACTGAATTTCAATGTAAAATTTCATTCAATACTTTTTCCGCTAGGAATGGGAACCAAACGCAACATTAAAACATTTACATGTGCTTGAATGATCACGTTTCTCCATTCCTTACTCTGAGTAGTATGTATCCCTTTATGATTTCAGTCATAATGCTAAAAGCACATACTTTTGTAACATTTCCCAGCCTGGACTCAGAATTTTTAGCCTCAACATCTACTGATGGTTCAGCGAGAATTTGGAAAATAAATGACGGTGTTCCGCTGGCTTCCTTGACCCGTAACACTGTATGCCTTATTCTATTTACAACTTCTTGCGTTGGAATGATTTTCCTTTTCTCCATATGTTGAAGCCATGTTTTTTCTCACATGTGCAGGATGAAAAGATTGAACTATGTCGTTTTTCTAAAGATGGTACAAAACCATTTTTGTTTTGTAGTGTTCAAAAAGGTACTTCACATCTGGTTTCAAAAGAAACTAGATACATAGTTTCCCCAATTTTCTTTAGTACCTTTATTATTCAGTTTCTAAGAATCCTTAATTCTATGAAACAGGTAATAAAGCAGTGACTGCTGTTTGGGACATAAGTACATGGAACAGAATTGGTCACAAGAGACTACTTAAAAAGCCGGCCTCTGTTATGTCTATCAGTCTGGATGGGAAATATCTTGCTCTGTAAGTGCTGAGCATTATGCGGAAATATCTTTTGAAATGTCAATGACAAGGGCTTAAGTTGATAATAATATGGAATGCATGTAATACTGGGTTTGCACTGACCGGCTCCCTATGCTGGCATTCGTGAATTTTTTTGATCGTCTTGATTATTTTTGAACACTTCTAATTTCAAACAAAACCTTATGATAAAATAGATAATTCTCATCACAAAAAAATAACATTTTCATACTAGCTGTTGTATTAGATGGACAGCAAAATTTCTGTGCTACATAATTTACAGACGCTGTCTCCTTTGTGGCTTTCGTGGTAGATTGGTGTGTTTGTCCAGTTCTAAATTGCTTTGAGGATTAGTTTGTTGCAAATTATAGTACATCAGATTTTAATTTCTTCTCCCTGTTGTACTATCTTATGGAGAAACCTTTGCAAACCCCTCGTAACTGTGATCTCTTTGATATTAGATTGATAGTGTTAAAAATTATCAATACATGGTTGATGGTTTTAATTATATATACCTAAAATACTATGTTGATATTTAATACTCTATATTCCACAAAAGAGCTTATTTCTCAAAAAAAATATCGTTCCAAGGTAAAAGTTTCATGTTCCTTGATGGATCTACAATGAAATAATGTCCTCAAGTATACTATCAGTCTATCACAATTTCATCATCATGCCACTACAACTAAACTAACCACTTATTGTATTAAAGGTAAACATGGAAGGAAAATGTATCCTTAACTTTTACAAAATTTTCAAGTGGTACTGTATTTGTGGAGCAGAGGAAGTAGTTTACTCTGATTAGTCTAATGTATATTTGTTTTCCTAATTACAGGGGTAGCAAAGATGGAGATGTATGTGTAGTTGAAGTGAAGAAAATGAATATCAACCATTGGAGTAAGAGGCTTCACTTGGGTTCTTCCATTGCATCCCTGGAGTTCTGTCCCAGTGAGAGGTAATTTCGAATATACCTCAATTTTCTTATAAATGATTCAGTGTTGCTTTCTGTTTCAGAGGAGAAACAACTTAATGCGCAAAGTATTATGATTGGTAGGTTCTTTCTGTTTACAGTTTTATACTGGTATAGGTTGATGCTATTGACTTTAGGGTATCAGCCTCCTGTAAGAAATACCAGTATGGTAGCATACGAGAGTTGGGCATACTGCCAAAATAGGGATTGGGAATAATGATTCACCAATGACGTGAAGTTTTTCCATTCATTTTCTTTGCTATTTTCTGGATTTCTTTTGGGAAGACTTCTTGTTAAAATGCGTTGTAATTTCTTTGGTCTTTATCAATAAAAACTTCTTTTATAAAAAAAAAAAAAAAAAAACAAAAAGCAAAAACATATTGGTAGTACTTACTGAAAAAAAAATTAAAAAAACACATGTTGGTAGATAATAGATTGGAAGATGAATATAGGTTTCGTGAAGCTGGGAAAGAGGCAGCCAGTATTACACTATGGAGCTTGAGAGCAAACCAATTTTCAGGGTGTATCTAGTGCTTGGAACTTGGTTAATGGCTTAGAGGAAAGGAGAGGGATATGCTTAGAAAAAAGTAAGGAATCAACCATTAGTCTAGAAATTTAATGAAAATAAAGTCAAATGTTATTATGTGGTTTCTAGGAAGATGGAAATGGAACGAAGACTCAGAGACAGGAATAAAGCATTCCTTAGATTCTTTATGTTGTTACTTTATTTCCCTGTGAGAGTAGTGGGCACTTAAATGACTCATTTGCTTTAAATTTGGCTCTTGGATTAGTTTATGTAAAATCGATCTATTTCTCATACCAATTGAAAAAGGTCATACACCAACTCCACGGAAGAAGTTCCTTTTGTTAGGTTGCTCTTAGAATCTGAGTCTGATGAACACTTCTGTTATTGTTATGTTCATATCAACTAATAAGTTGAACATCTCTAATCAAGTATGCTTATTGTATTTACACAGGTGTTTGTAGGGTTACAGTAAATGAGAATCGTGTTTTCCGTTTTGTGCTTCAAATCAAGCACTTCCTCGAAGGACCAAACATAGTCTTGTAGTATAGGTTCATGTGCAACCTATACTTTTAATATACTTTTCCCTATTTTTGCAGGGTTGTGCTAACCACTTCTTCAGAATGGGGAGCTATGGTGACCAAGTTATCTGTTCCTGCAGACTGGAAAGGTCTCTCTCTCTCTGTCTATGTATGTGTGTGTGTATATATAGGGCCCAGGTCCACAGCAAGGGTTACCTGCGGGCCTGTAGCTGGCCAACCGATCTTAGCTGTTCAAAATAAGATCCAACGGCTACCCTTCTATGTGATTTTGCATATATAGGCATTAATATTCGCGGATAGAAAATTAATAATAGTGGAGCTTGCAGTTTATAACTGCAGACCTGATGAATTACACTAATGTCCCTGAACATTTATTTGTTACGTCACCAGTTCACAGTTGATAACTGCCGAGTGTAAAGAGCTTCGGCATAAACAAGAAGCAAGTCAATAATTAAAATAGCTGATGAATAATTGCTCATACTATTTTCATTTGTTTGTGCATGAATACGAATATTACTATATCCTCTGTAATCTTGTCCTCTTTTTGTATCTGTACTATTTCCAAATTGAAAATATATAAATATATACCACCTAATTAATAATATATACATAATACAGATTACGATGTATGCCTCAAGGTTACTAATTAACTACGATGTCCATATCCATATACATTATAAAATGATTTTCTGTATGACACCAAAATGTATATATAAAAGGATCCATGTGTGTGCGTGCATCTGTTTTTTTTTATTTTTTTTTATAATTTGTTATGTTCTTCTTGTTCTTTTCTCTGCATACCTAGTTGTCTCTATCTCTTACAAACATAAGACTTGTTTCTGCCAAAGTTCTTTACCGTCTGTAGTTATTCAGACACACTCGACAGTTATTTACTGCAGATTCGTGGTCCGCAGTTATTAACTGCAAGCTCCGCTATTATTAATTCATCAGGTCACATAGAAGGGTAGATATATATATATATATATATAAACTCATACAGACACACATGGGTGTTTGAGAGGGCTTATTTTTCTCTCCTGTATCTGAGGATCATTCTTGTTTTCCCTTCCATGAGCAGAGTGGCAGATATATTTGGTTCTTTTGGGACTATTTTTGGTATCAGCTGTTGCATTTTACATATTCTTCGAGCACTCGGATTCATTTTGGAACTTTCCAATTGGAAGGGAGCAGCGCTTGCTGCCAAAGGTTGAAACTCTTCGAGTGGATCCACAGTCTGAGGATATGGGAGCATTTGGACCGCTTGATATGTAACTCAGTTTTACCTTTGGTTAATGTTTGGGTTGGTGGGATTCTCACAACGGACATGATAAACTTGTATCTTAAATTTTGAGAAATGACTCGGCTCTATTTCCACAGTTAGCTTTACCCATAGCATTCTGGACGGATAGAGATTTATTCGTGTTTAATTTGAGTAGTAGGTTACTTCATTCTGAACCCATTTATCTTATATGAATGTCGAAAAGATTTGAACATACAGACGTTTTAATGTTTTCTAATGTTCTCTTAGTTTTAAATAAGATTATTATTGGCTTTTGAAAAGTTGATTCATGACACTTTGACATTGAAGGTTGAAAGTTTTTGCAATTTTATTGACTATATTTGAACTAATCTATTTGTTTAATTAATTTATTTGACGAAATTATATATAGTCAATATAATTGTAAAAGTCTTGAAAAAAAAAATATTTAAAAAATATTATGGTTAATAGAACCTTTTTTTTCTCCAAAGTTAATATAGATTTATGTGAATTTGAATTTAAAGATATTGAAAATTAACTTTTCAAAAATTAAAATACTTTAAAAGGAGGTGTCATTAGTTGCAAGTGAAAAAAATAAATAAAAAAAGTGTTGTAAAATTGGGTTGACGGACTAATTCAGTGGATGGAGAGTCTAACGTTTAGGGTGAGTATTCGGAGAATATTCGTTTTTTCAGGCGTTTTTTAACTCGGTATATATATATATATATATATATATATATATATATATATATATATATTTTAAATATTTTTTTGTGTATAAAAATTGTAAGTTAATATTTGTACTTTTATATGATATTATTATACACAAAGTACAAGGTACGTAAGTGAAAATAAAAAAGTAATATGTTTAGAAAGATTAATAGTTACTATAACATATAAAAGAAATAGAATAATAAAGAATCATATAATTAAAGTTAAAAGAGTGATTGTCCATTATTGACACTTTGAAGTTTTTAGTTATTGTCGTCGATTGTCAATTTAGGAGATGAGTTGATTTGAGAAGGGATGATTGATTATTGATTTTAGTCATTACAAAATATCAAAGAAATAAATTAGGGAATAAAAGTGGATAGGCCAAAAAAAAAAAGTTAATTGCGTTGCAAGTTTAATTTGCTCAAATTCGTCCATATAGTCTAATTGACCGTCTAGACCGCCTAATTGTCCGACCTGAATTTTAGGCCAATTTTGAGCTTCACGCCTCGTTTTGGCCAAATTTTAAAACACTGAACAAAAATAATTACTTCATTTTTATAGGATAATGGACCAAATAATAATTTTATATTATTCGGGGCAGAACATATGATTTGTCAAAATTATAACCTAAAAGATTATTTATTTTTGTGTCTGCGCGCACCCGCATATGGATTGGATTGTGAGTCATTTTTGTGTTTGAACATTTATAGTAGGTATGAATAGAAATTATTTTCACGGACCAAAACTAGTCATATTTAAAATTTTGTGTTAGAGATTATTTCATAGCATAATGCAAGTGTTTTGAGGAAAAGTTTAAACTATGTTTTGAGGAAATGGCATTTTGGAGAATCTCCGAAAAGCTGATGTCTTTTTGATTCGAAAAATCATCAGCTGGTTCATCATCAGAAGTGTGTCTCTCTCTCTCCTCCACTTTCTCTCTCTCTACAAAAGATCTTACTCTTTGGATTTGTTCTCTACTTTCAGATGAACTGCCTTCAGAATCTCCCAAGGCCAGCTTACTTTCCACGCACTATTTCTTTCGTTTTGCCCTTTTCTTTTATATATATATAACACTGTAGTAGCAAATAGATACTTGATTCTGTTAAATTCTCATGCTTACGTCAGCAAAATTTCTTTTTAATTTTGCAGATGTTCAGTTCTGCCATTTCAGAGCTTCAAAAGTTATGCTAAAATTCCTCCATGCTATGTTGATATGCTGGTAATAATTACTCTTGCACGCGAACAAATATGAATTTATGTAGGGATGTCGAAACGATTTTATTGAAAATGTAATATTTTTAATAAAACGAAGCAATTTTGTTGTATTCAATTTTTTTTTTTTTTTTTACATATTTTATAAAACGACGTTGTTTTGCTGTATAGTTTCCTTGCCGCTGGATACACTGTATGACTTTTTTCTCTTGTTGCAGGGTGCCGTGAGTGCTGCTGATCTGCATAGAAGTTTTTCTCTGAAGGTGATTTGACTTTGTTATTTTAAAATTGGATTTCTTGTGGTTAGTGTTACTCTTGGTGTACTTGTATATTATTTTTCTGGTGATTTTTATGGATGTCTCTTTCATATAATTGATTTCTTATTCAATCTTAAGGCCAAAGTAAATGTGGTTTCTTATTATTTATGACGGAAACATAAGTAAATTATCACATTGCAATTATTGAAAATTAAAATAAACTGAAAATGAAGCTTGGGTAAAGTTCTTATGTCTCGGCATGATATGTATTATGTTCAACTTCATGTCAATCCTAATCACATCTAATTTATAATCACTGAGTTGAGGGCTGAAGCTGCTGGACTGGCAATGCTAGTATTATGTGCCACTATTTTACGTATTCCATTTATGGGTCAATTGCATTGTACTTAATTGACAAGGGCTTTTGTTTTCATATCATTATTGCACGTAATGTTAGTAACTGAATAGCAATCCTCTGTCGTCGTCGTTTAAAATCACCTCAAGAAATAAGGCTTCATGCTGTAGCATCCACGTTCAAAATTAAAATATCTCCATGACTAAAAACTTGATATTATAATCCTGTGTATATGAACCAAATTAAATTTATGAAATTGGTAAAATAATGATTGGATCAGACTGTTATTCAGATTATTGTTTAATCTGTTGGTGATTATGGTTCTAGTTGTTATTTCGATCTGTTAATATAATTTAGTTCATTCACATATTATTCTATAGGCAACATCTGGCTCTGCTCCCAGTGCCAACATGGAAGGTGCTAAAGCGGAGGAGGAAAAGTCTGAGATATACAGTAGTAACATGACTGAAGCTATGGGTGCTGGTAAGTTTGTTTGTGTTTCAATTCGAGAAATGGCACTTGAGAAAGCTTTTTGGGGGCATTCAGATCAAAATAGGCCTATGAGATACTGGAGCAATAGCTTTTGATGAAAGGTGTAAATCTTCTGAAGATTTATAGCTAACATAGAAACTTAGCCAGTTGATGTTTGTACAACCTGGCTCTTCCTCTATATAAGCTGCTCTTTCCTCTGGATTTGGATCTCTAGTGGACTGGCATAATTTTTGTAAAACTTTATATAATAATCAGGTTTCCCCGAGGCTTTCTCTGCTATACATGTACCGGTTCTGTTTAGTGTCTTTATGATTTGCTAATCTCTTTTTTGCTGATATATACTTTACAGTATTGACCTATAGGCATGAACTAGGAATCAACTACAACTTCATTCGTCCAGACTTAATTGTGGGTTCATGCCTGCAGGTGATATTCTTATATGCTCTTAATTTGAGAATACATTTTACGCTATCCAAGAATAACCTTCAGACTTCTCTTTCTACCTGAATTGCAGACTCCTAAGGATGTTGACAAGCTTCGCGTCATTGGAGTAAAAACCATATTTTGCTTACAAAAGGATTCAGATCTTGAGTATCCTACTTGACTCTATGTTCTCTTGGACTTAAAAAGATTTAATTTATTTTCTTACTCTATGAAATGGGAGATTATTTATTATGTGTAACGTTGAGGCTAGTACTCACAAGACCAATTTGAGCAGTAAGTATGTATTGGCTAAGACCTTAACTTGAAGTCCAGATACTTTGGGGTTGACATCAATGCCATTCGGGAATATGCCAACTCATTTGATGACATTCAACACTTGCGTGCTGAAATAAGGTTGGTTATGAATATGAAACAATTTGGAGTTGTTTTATCTCTTTTTTCTCCTTTTCATTTTATTGATTTAACATTTTTAACATGGACAATTGGGAACGCTCTTCCCTTGTGATCTCCATATAAAAGTTATGTTTGAATGATTTGTAAACCTAATAATTCGCGTCTTTGAAATTTACATCAATATGAACTTTTAGACATTCATATTCTGTGTTGTTTGATTTAAAAATAACCATAGGATGGAGATCTTTTAAGCTTCCTTCTATGGACTTGTTTCATTAGAATGCAATACATAATATCCTCATCAAACAGTATAGTAGATCACTAGCTTTGAACACAGGTGGGATTGCCAGCATCTGTTATGAGACATTGGGCTGGTATTAGCTTAGGTTTTGGTCTTCATGAACAAATGGAACAAAAAAGGGAACACATGGTTGAAAAGACATAATCATGACTATATTATACAACTCTAGACGCAGAAAGACTTCAAACAGTATAACTTGATAAAAATGATTTAGTTGTGCAGAACTAACAAATGCATTTATACATGAACATACAGTGCAGGGTTATATCATAAATTTTAAAATGTTAATGTTTAATGGAGCAGGGACTTTGACGCATTTGATTTGAGATTGCGGCTTCCAGCTGTGGTCAGCAAATTACACAAGGCAATTAATCGAAATGGGGGTGTAACATATATACATTGCACAGCTGGACTAGGAAGAGCTCCTGCAACTGCGGTATGCATGTTGGGCCCAACATTTTTTTGACTTGAAGCATACTAACTGCATTTTGCTATTTTTCATCGTCAATGAACAATTTCGTAGATGAGAGGAAAAATGATTCCTGCAGCAGTGGACGAGGTGTCCAATATTTAACCCAAAGAAAGAAACACAATATTAAGGAAGAGAGAAGCCATCACCTGGATCTACCAATCATAGATGAATCATCGAAGATCTTTTACCCCATGTTTCTGCTATATATTGATCTATCATATATAGTACTAAAGGTTTGTTATGAATGTAGTTGGCATATATGTTCTGGGTCCAAGGATATAAGCTGAGCGAAGCCCTCAATTTACTACTGGTAATTTTATTTCTTAGCTATTTATGGAAATTCCGACTATTTATTTTTGCCCTAATGCAATAAAAACAACATTTTTCATTGTAAGCTAAGGTTATTTGAAATGTGACTGCAAAATTTGTAGTTCTTGAAATCTCTTGGAACATATGAAGCTCTGCTTAAAGTGCTTAATCAAGATACAATTTACTTTTCGTGTCTGGGTTCTAAGCATGATCCCATGATGGTTGAAAAAACTTTTGTACTGGATTAGAGGGATTATGCAGGAAATAAATCAGTTACTTTACCTAGGAAGTCAAATTGTTACAATATATAAATTTTTAATCTTATTTGAGTTCAGCGTGTTCACGGAAATTATTTCTGAAGTTGCTCAACATTCTTTTTCTTCTTGCAGAGCAAGCGTCCATGTTTCCCAAAACTTGGTGCTATTAAGAGTGCAACTGTGGACATTGTGAGTCAATTGTTATTTATGTTTTTATAATGAAACTGATCAACGTCTTACAGTCATTAACATGTGATACGTATATAGTTTACGTACCGAAGTGCTTATTCAAGCTTTTTCATGCGTTTAGAATTGTAAATTTTGAATTTCAGTTGCATACCAGTATTAGGTGGATTGGAACACAAACTTACCTCTGAACAGGGACTGTAGTGGATCTATTAAATTTAAATTTCCAAGACGAATAGTATGTATCTCTTTTACTCTACCACTGCTTTAGTGTATGATCAAGCAGAGACTTAAATTACATATAAAATCATTAAGTCCTCTTTTCCCAGTAGTAAAATTTTGTTTTGAACCGTCAAAACATCTAAAACAGATATGTACAATGAAATTTTGATCCTTACTTTGGCAATCACCTTGTTTGATGGCATTTAATTAGTTCAAGTATTCCATGTGAGACAATGTTATGCTGAACAGGCATTTTTCCAATTTGAATGCATTGCACGATGGTGAAAGTCCTTCGTTGAATGCTTGGTCGAACCATTCATCGAACCTTTAGATCTAGTAGTTGTAAATATTATTCAACCTCTGGTATTAGGAAAAATGAGTCAATGTGTTAGTTACACCTTTTTCTATTTTTGCTATTCCATACTTCTGAAAACTGGTTCTAATTGTTCCAAGTTGAAAATATATATGCTGCCTCGTATTACGTGACTAATGTGACAGCTCTTAGTTAGGATCAACCTTGGAAGAAGAGATTCTTCTGAACTCTAATGAACTGGAAAAGCAATTTGCTTTGGATTCGAGGATTTGGCGAGATTCATGGAGAAGACTCGGTCATAGGAGAATTGGAATATTTTAAAATACACACACACACACATATCAACTTCGATTCATGTATTAGAAATCCGTATAGGGAATCTCGTTTCGGGAATGGTATCTTTGTTAATTTTGCAAAACAATCTAAATCAAAACAACAAGATCATCTTCTCCTTTCTCTCTGTCTCCCTTCTTCCTTTTTGTCTCCTCTCCTCTCTGTTCGATATTTGGAAAAGAGGAAGCCCCATATCTAATATATTTATATGTATATATTTTCTTAGTAGGTAAAATTAATTTTTATATGTTTACAGTATATACATAAATTTATTTAACATTTATACATGCGTCGAATTTGCGAATGCCCACTTTATAAGATTTTTGAAACAGTCAAAATATGGTGAACCTGAATCCTGGCTTCTTAGGATCATCAATAGTACTAAAGTGTTGGTCATTATTTATCTTCTGATGTGCCAAGTGATGATGGTTAGCTAAATTGGGATAGAGGTAGTAATTTTTCCCCGAAGGGTGGCATCAATATCATTGTGTAGTTTGAATCCAAGAGAAAAAATATAGTACAAACTAGGAATCAAGAATGACTCTTTGCTTCGTTCTTTTTTGTTAAAGTTACTGATATCAAAAAAAAAAAGGAAAAAGAAAAAACTTAGCGTAATTTGTTCTAGCAATGAATGTAATCTATACTGTAAAATGTTATAGTTTTGACATAAATTGTAGTTATTTTGAGTAAACATCCAAATGAGCAGTCTCTTCTCTGGGGTGTCTTCTTCACCTGTATGAATTGATGTTATTTGCTCTGGTTTTTACTTAGTGTACTTTATTTGAATTGAGTTGAGTTGAATTACGTGTGTTACAAATGAAAAGATATTTTATAGTAATAGAACAATAGAGCGGAAAGTTAATACCAGAGAATTTGGAGAATTGATTTTCTGAGTTTTAAAGCACGACCTGATACCAACCACTTATTTTTTTTTAATTTTTAATTTTAATTTTTAATATGCAGAACTGATTAAATTGAGTGACATAAATGCAAAATGTATG
>JAUMHB010097798.1:18658-29954 GCA_032359685.1 Pittosporum tobira
TGCCTGTAAGTGCTTTCTTTTGTCTAAAACTTCATATGCTCTAACAGTGGAAATTTAATATTAGTAATAAAAATATCGTAGTCATTTTCTTACTGCTAACCAGCTATTTTCCCATCTACGGCTGTATCGGAATTTTCTTCTGAAATTTTCCAATAAGTAGACTTGGTAAATGTCTGAGGAATTTCTCGACCCACTAATAATTTTGTCCAATATCAAGATGAACGGATACATGTGAGATATTTTGCTGGAAATTGATGCATAACCAGTGCTGGCAATCGATATTATATATTCACGAGATCAGCAAATTAAGTATCACATTTTCTGTTCGCTTGATAGCCGAGACCACATTTCAGAAACTGAATAGATGTTTATGCTTGGAAAAATACACGGAACGAATCTGTGTGTATATAAAACGATACAGAACACTTTTGCAGATTGCAGAACCACTTGCAAGTGCAATTTGGACTCATTTGAAATATTCTTTAGCTTCTTCTTGTTATCTATGAAAAGTGTAGTTATTTGCTTAATTCTAAATGGCTATATATATACTTGAATAAGATCTAGAATCTAACATCTCCCTTACCTTCCCCTCCCTTCACCTAAGGGATGTTATGTTAATACAAATCTTTGTTTAACCTTTAACACTGTTTTTTAATTGGAAAAAGGAAATGAGTTATTTAAATGGTTCGTAGTGGTGATTCACCATAATAATATTGTTTGATGATTTTAATATGTGTTTCATTTGATTCACCATAATGAAAATTCTCTGAAATCTTAGTATATTAAGGTATTTATTTGAATCTTCTTGTTTTAACAGGAAGGACGCTACGAGTACAAGTACATTGTTGATGGTGAATGGTTGACCAATAAAGATGAACTTGTTACTGAAATCAACAAGGATGGACACATCAACAACTATGTTCAAGTATGATTCAATTCCCTCACCTATAAACTACTACCACCAATTTATATGTAGATCCTTCAAGCTGTTTTAAGTTTTCTCCATCAGATAGCACCATTACCTAGAAGTTAGGTCTCTGATTACCTTTGAAAAGAAAGTGAATAATCTGATAATCTAAAATTAGGCATTGAATCACTGTTATTGTTGTCGGGCCCATCTGGCGGAGCATTGCGGTGGACTAAATCCACTTTTGAACTGCATTTTGAAATGGTTTGTGTCTGGTGACCGTTTGGAAGTACTTTTAGCCAGTAGAGATTTGCAAACACTTTTAACAGAAAAGCATAAATTTTGTGCTTTCCGAACTTGGCACCAAAAATTCTGAACATTTTATAAATGTACAAGTTTCTCCCTGAATTACATTTAATGTGACTTTTATAGTGAAGTTAACTTTGTAAAATTGTTTTTAAAACACTTACTAATTGTTTAAACCAGACGTGTACATATTTTTTTTCTTTTCTAAAAGCACTTCTAGCAATTCTGTAGGCAAACACTAGTTACTTTATCTAAACATTTTGTCAAAAGCTCTATTACTTAAGGTGCTTTATATAAGTGCACCGACAAGTGGGCTGGTCAACTCTTTGGCGTGAAGCTTTCAAAAGAAAAAGGAATTTCAAGTTCCCCCCTTCTCCCGTTGGTCCTCAACTTAGCAACCATCTGTTGGGGATGAGACTTCCTCGAGCCTATCTGTTTCTATATTGAAGATTAATGCATTTCCCTGCACAAATGCAGAGTCTTAATCTAAATCTTAAAGATGTTGAACCCTCCCTTCACAACATATATTGAATATCTTCCCTTCATGTACAACCTACTACAGAATTTCGTTTAGTCAAGAAAGGGCGTCGTATTCATTTCATCTATTTATTAGTCGGATTCATGTCATGTTCAACTCTTTTGCATATATACAGGTGTCGGATGATACTCCAAATAGCATTACTGCAGCCTTGCGGAAGAGGTTAACTGCAGATGACTCTAATCTTACGAAGAACGAGCGACTCGTAATACGCCAGCTTCTTGAAGCATTCCCCGATGATGAATGAATTACTAATTTCATACGAATTAATTCAATGTAGAATTGTGTATATCTCTATAGTTGTCACTCTTAGTTAATTAAATGTATCAATTTGCACGAATGTAAGCTTAAATGTACTAATAGAGAAAGCATTACTTGAGAAAGTTCAACAAATATATTTGTAAGTGGACCGTGAGATCAGGGTAGTGAATAATTTCGTTACATGAAGTGACGATAAACTGCAGAAATTATTTACACATTATTTTGTAATTTATCCGTTTTAAAATTAAAAATAATTAAAAAAATATTTTTTTGGGGAATATTACTGATCCATAATCTTGTTTGTGTACTCTCACCATCTCTCCTAATTTAAATCTCTCCTTTTTATTGATATTTGAAAGGAAGAACTTGACGTCTAAAAATTAGATGGTTAAATTTTGTTTCAAATATAAATAATATTTATATATAGTTACATAATATTATGGTGTGTTATACGTTAAACTTATAATGATGCTGCGTTGTTAGAGGTAAATTGGAAAAATTTATATTTTACACTTGATAATGGTGAAAATCATTTGATGTCACAATTATATTTCAAAAAGCGTAATCGTACAACTCCTAGCAGTAATCTTTATATTTAGATTGTTTTCAGAAAAAAAAAAACATTGTTGAACTTATTTTTGGAGAAGGTAATATTTGATTTTTCTAAATAATATTGTATTTCAAGGACTGCATTCAAAGCTATATGTGTTTGGAGGATGCACTAAATGATTTGCCCATAGCTTTAAAGTCATATATATACATTGCCAGAGAGAATGAAACATGTCCCTAATGAGACCGGCAAACATCATAGGGAAATATTCTCATGTCAAGTTTTGAATTGCAAAATGTATTCCATAATTGCAAAGATTGATTGTATAAGTTTCATGACGGTAAATTGATAATAAAATATACACTCTCCGTTTAAAAATGAAGATCAAATCATTTAATAGATTTAAGGTGATTGAATTATTTTACACCACATAAATTTTGTTTATATCCATAAAATTATTTTTCTTTAAATATATATTACATAATTTATTTGATTTATATGTTTAGTCTTTCATTTTATGACAAACAAATTATGTACTTAGTTTTATTTTTTGGGATAGGGGAAATATATTTTTTGTTGGACACGTGTCAACAATGTAAGATGAAATTTAAATAAATTGCAATAAAATACTTTAACAACCTTAATTTCATTATTTTTAAAATTAATAAATCATGATATACATAATTGTGTGCATCATAATGTATTAAAAAATAAATATATCAATTTACGTATTGTACACATATTCATATTAAAATAAAAGAATACAATATACTCCAATTACCATGTACATTCTAATACACTATGATGTGTCCATCATAACGCACATCCTAAGTCTCTTTAAATAAATTGCAATAAAATTCTTTAACAACTTTTGTTCCGTTGTTTTTAAATTTAAATAAATTGCAATAAAATATTTTAACAACATTAATTCCATTCTTTTTTATTTTTTTTCCTTCTCTGACATACCTCTCTTACAAAAGGTTGATGAACTTTCTTTGATTTAAGGGCACGACAATTTTATATTTTTGTTTTATTTTTTTCTCTCTTTCTGATTTCCAAGGTACAAACACGGTATAGATGAACAGGTAGTCACCAATTTTTTATATTTGAGAAATCGGGAGTTTAAATTTTGACAATATTTTTTAATATTTGAAATGTTAAAAAATTTAATTATTATACGGAGTTGTGTGAGTTTGTTTATTGTTTTTTGGTAATAAGTACTCTTTTTGTTTTAAAATAAATTTAATATTTTTTTATAATTGTGTGATACAAATTTTAAGGTATATAAAAAATAAAGAAAAATAATTTATTTTTAATTATTTTTTTATTTCTAATATATATATATATATATATGTTGTATTTTTAATTATAATTTAAATATTATAAAAATAAATTATTTTTTATATTCTTTAAAATTTGTATCACATGGAGTAATTATTTAAAATTTATGCCACGTAATTATAAAAAAAAATAAAGTATTTATTTGGATAGTGTTTGCCTTACGCCATTTCCATTTTCCCGCCCTATACCTTTACCAAGCGGAAAAAGTCCGCGATTTCCACACCGAAAGGCTAAACGATTCGCTCTCCATGGCTGATTCCACTACCAACAGTTCATCACATTTTCAGAAAACAGTACGAACAAATTCTTCTTCCTAAAAGCAAGCAATTTTCTGATTGTTTTTATTTCTTACAATTTTTCTTTTGATTTTGTTGTCCTGTTTTTGAAAAGGTTTGTTTGGACGACTGGTGGCTGACGAAATCCGAGAACGAAATCGACGGGAGGAGACTCGCAATCGCAGGCTACACTTCTCGAGAGTATGTTTGATCCATCTCACTTCGCTACCCAGCTAGCTAATAGCTAGGGTTTTATAATTTCTTATCCTTAAACGTTTATTTGAAGCAAATTGATTTTAAGATTTGACTTTATTGGGAATCTGTCCGTTTGATTGTTGTATATATGTGTATTTTCTACAGTAGTAAATGTGTTGTTTGGTATGATTTTTTTGGTTGAACTGTTTATTGATGTAAATTGATTTTAGAATGTGATTTTGTTGGGAATTAGTTCATTTTCTTGCTATATATATGTGTGTCTAGTTTCCAGTAATTTTCTTTTATTTATATTTATTTAATGATGGAAGGTCGTGTTTGACGCGATGGTCAAGTTCTCACTTGTTGAATGCTTGGTCAGGAGTTCAAGTTGCGGAAACCACCTCTTTATTTATAAATAGAGGTAAAGTTGTGTGCATCTGACTCTCCCTAGACCATGTTATTTGTAGGAGCCTTGTGCACTGGGTACAATCTTTCTATGTATTCAGCGTCGAGACTCCCTCAATTATTTTGTTTATTGAGTTCTTAGTTGAAAGTCAGCAAACTTTAACTGGGCAGAAGTTGAAGAGTTTTTTTTATCTATGGAATGAGTGTCAGATGTAGATTTGAGAATAACTTTACTCCGAGTAATTGGTAAAGCAAGAGTGCAGCTTTTGCCTTTCCTTCTTTCCTCAAGAGCCACGCTCTTAGTGGATAGCATAATTTACAACAGACGTACATTTGTCACCAGAGTCACTTGGTTCTGCAGCGTACATGTTAGTGAGTGTTTATTGTGAGGAAAGAGTTATACTCCTTTGTACGGCCGTAGGCAATTCAAATGAAAGTTGAGGGACTACTTTTTTAGTTAAAAAGTTTCTAGAATTGTAAGTCACATGAAAAGTCAAGTGCATATTTGCTTAGTCTCTTTGCTAGTATAAAAAAGTGCTTGTATTGTTTGATCTATCTAGAATATGAAATAGAAAATGTCTTAACCATTTTATCTTCTTCAAGCATTTACATTTCATTCCTCAAAATCCTCCATATTCTGCTGAAATCATCGTGATCGATACTGTCCGTCGCTTATTTATCACATTTTCTGCACCATTTCGTTCTTTTGGCTCATGTATTGCTTACAAGCTTCCTTTTATAAACCCCGGTTCAGAGTTTAATCGCTAAATCCTGTCACCCTTGTTCCATTTACAAGGCGAAATTTTCTTTTCTGAATATTGGAAAATACGACAAAGCAATACAATAAATTTAATAGATTGTAAAAGGAGCATTAAACGTGTTCTTTAATGCAATAACATGAAATGATAGTAGGTTGCTGACTGAGTTTCCCAAGGTATGCAAACTCTAATATTCATATTTTATTTGACCTGCACTCCCAGTACAAATTTCAACTCTCAAGTTAAATTTGAACATACTTCTCCATATTCAATAAGGGTAAAGGTGGAAGTCTTGATTTTCTTAAAACTTGAAGTTGAATGGCATTTTATTAAACTTTATGCCACACAAAAGTTCAATAAAATGATGCAGAAGGGTAAGCAGAATAAAGAAGCTCCAACTTGCAAAGGCTGAGGTTGAAAGTAATATTGAATTAGACCACATATGGTTAGTGGTATCTGATCATAACATTAAACTATTTACATTCTCCCCCTTGGATTGAACTTAACAAGTCAAAATTGGACGGACCAATGAGCTGTACAGCTCTAGTGATACCCCCCTCTCATCGTCTAAAGGGGAGGTGCAGTCGTCAAATCCCTCTCACTCACCTTAATAATCTATAAAATAGTTCCATTTGCACACGAGACTGGATAATATATTGGTTATTACAGGTGGGTAACATTCCTGATTAGACATGCATCCAAGGAACATGTGCAGCATTTTTTTTTTCTCTTTAAGAAACAAAAAAGGATCAAACAAACTTTCTTCAATTATCTGAAAAAACCTGCTTCTTTGTCAAGGAAACTTATTATCTAGTATATTGAATTAGAAACTCAATTTCTGAAAATATTACCCTTTTATCACATTACACTATATCCCTTTTTATCATCACGTCACTACTTCCTCCTGTACATAATTCATACAAATTTAAAACTTGGTGGTTTTTGGATTATTATTAGCTGTAGTTCAGTTCAATTTCTACATTCTGAAGTGTGTTGTAAGGATTATAAGTTTGTTATCAAAGGATTTGAATACTTTGTTCTGTAGGCAACAAGCTGTACGGGTTTTCTCCTCTGCACCAATTCTTAAGCGATATGATGTCTTCACTCTTGAAACAACCGATGGGGTATGTGTGATGATCAAAGGCTTCTTAAACAAAGCTCGAACAGAAGAAAATGGCTTCTCTTCTGAGGTATACATTTTATGGTACCCATACCTTTGAGGAGCATCATGGCATGATGAAACTATGGTTCAATTAAAGTTGATACATGTGCATTGAATCTTAGTTTTATGTTAAATTAGATCATGATTTCATTTGTTACGTATGAGCATGCAAGTTGTAATAGATCAACAGATCCAAATTAGGAGCAGGTATATTGAATATGTTGAAATGAGTACTGCTGGGGTATCTTGTTAGGTCAAGGTGTTTGACTATTCTTCCTAGCAAGTTTGAAACTACTAGAGGTCAATAAGATTCTGAAGAAATAAAGTAAGCAATAAGTAATACTTCTCTCATGAATTAATGTTTAAGCTCTTATTATTCACAGGTCTTCGGTCACTTTCTTTTTGGTTTTCCTCATCACTGGGAAGAGTGTGCTGAAAAGTTTCTGGTGAAAGAATGTGCCACCAAGGATGTTTCTGGGGGTAACTGGGACTTTTACAAGTTATTGGTGAATTAGGAAGTATACACAATTTCAATTTACTTAGATGAAGTTAGTTTCTATCTATTTTTGTCTAGAACTGATTTCTGAAATCTGGCACTACCATTCTTTTTTCTTGTGCCTTATTCTGAATAATTGCAGTGGGTGCAAGCATGACTGAAGTAAGTCAGGTTGGGATTGAGGAAATGAACACGGGTGTTCTGGACCGTGACAATAGGGTTTTAGAAGATCGACAACATAATACTGCATATAATGACAAGAACGAATTAACTGCTGATAATGCAAGATTGTCCAATGTTGTCAATGGGGTAACAGAAAAAGCCGTTGAAGGTCCTATTACTCCTGATCTGCCTGTAAATTCTCTGGATGACATTGTGACGCAACCTAAAGAGCTCTCAGGAGGGATTGCAAGACATTCTATGGGTAGAATGATAAACCGGTTGTTAAGTTGCTCAAAAAGAAGACAGAAGGATGGTCAACCTACTGCTAATTTGGTGGAAAATGAGACACATGAGCGTACTTGCACTTCAGTTGATGGCTCTGGTCAAGCCAAGAGAGCTGTTCAGGTTGAATCAAGACTCAGAAATATCTCAATTAGGTTGAATGCTGAACCTCAAGAACCTGTGGACGATATAATAGTTCAAAGTTATGATGCTTGGTGCTGGAAAGAGATTCCTGAAAAGACTATGGGCCTTCCTGCCAGTGTTGCAGGTCCAGAACTGAAAAAGTCAAAAACTGTCAGGTACAGTGCTAGGATTCATTGTGCAGAGAACAAAGACCGCAAGAAAATGGCAGCCACGGAGAAAGAAAGCACTCCTAAAGAAGCAAACACAGCTGGGAAGAAGACTAGAAGGAAACTGACATATGTAAGTAAGCTTTTCTTCGGGCATTTAATTGTAACCTATTTTCTTTGTATTCTCAATGTGGTAATTGTACTATATCAACCTCGTTTGGTCATTTGGTTGTTATTCACAATGTTGAAGCTAAAGGTAATGGTACAGTAAATAAAGAGTAACTTTGTTCAATTCACACACTTTCTGTAATGGATGGTCAAAAGTAACAGTGATTTAATGCTGACTTGGCATAATCTCTCTCTCTCTTTCTCTCTCGCACGCACACGTGTTTGTTTTTTATGGGATTGGTAGGTGGGAGGTGCTAAGCACGTAAATTATGGAGTCCATGTATCAGTTGCATATTAGGAGTTTAGGACTGCAGCAGGTAACAGGTTTTGATGGTTATTTTTGGGGCCTTGCAGTTTTTATAAAAATATTTAGCATCTCAATATTCATGACATTTTTTTCAGTGTTTTTCCCTGTTAAGTAACTTATTATTGGGTTTTGTAGTTCTGTTGGATGTTCTTTTTTGGTGAAGGACTGATTCCTGTTCCTTAGCTAGTGACTAATTTGCTCTAGATTTCTTAGATTAATGGATGCAGTTGTGAGACTTGGTTGTACCTGAGCATAGGGATCTGCCTCTCTGGTAGAATGCTAGTATGGATAGAATTTTATTTCTGTGCTTCTTTTCAAAATTCCTTGCAAATTTATTGCGTTGAATCTTGTGTCTCAAAGCTCAATTTAGTTGTGCTCTTTTACTCTTATGTCTGATTTTTTATTTTTTTTTGTGCCCTATGTCGGTGTAGTTCGACATAGGGTGTAGTAATTAATATTATCGTGCTTTCTTTTACTGCATGTCTCTAGGGATAGAAGTCTTCAGATGACTAATATTCTTCTTCTGGCTGTAGTTCTTTTGTAAATGTTAAACTCTATCCAACATTATCTTTGTGTGCGATTTTTGTTCTTGCTTCACGTTTTCTAAAGCCTCTGTCTTGTATGACTTTCTTATGTTCATTTAGGGAAGTCCTGTCACTCCAAGAGGCGAAGAGACAGCATCTTTTTTCTCTCCAGAATGTCTGAGTTTGAAGAGATCTAGATCAGGTTAGTTTGTTCCCATATGAGGACATGCTTCTCACACTCTTCCTCTCCTCAATATATATATATATATAGAATCAATAAATAGAGCTGTCGGAATTGGGTTTTATATGTACAAACAAATCTGTCCTATTCTATTTCTTGTTGATCTGTAATTTTTATAAGCTTTGAACTATTAAAAATGCATGGCGTAAAACAATTTTTATGAACAATTTAAAGTCATTGCTGGATGCTACCTGCAAATACATTAATTTACTGCATTTTTGCCTTCATTCATGTGCTTAATGTTGTTGGATATTTGCAGGAAGATTGCTTGTACCTACCTTAGAATACTGGCGCAACCAAACGGCAGTATATGATGTGGTATGTTATATTTTTCAGACTTGTCTACCCACCATATGTATAAGCTTCTTAGGTATAGCATTGTTGTATGTTGACTACCTTAACTTTTAAATTTGTGCTATTGGTTCTGTCAAACCTAGTCATGCATCGGATATACTTTCAACACTTCACACACACATGTGTCTAGCTTTGACTGTCTATTGTTGCTTTCGTACTACTAGAGAATGCATCTTTTAAAGTTTTTAAGTGAGACAACATTGTTTAAATTGTATAGGAAACAATTAAAGAAATTACGCCTCATAATTGTCCCAAGCGCAACCAAGAATTTTACGTCTAATTCTCACCAGCCATCATTAGTCAATCAATAGGTTCCTCACGTAAAGCTGTGAAAATTCTGACATTTCATCAAATTCTCATCTGTGTTGCTTGATATCTTGATTCATTTTGCACTGGGAAATGTATATTCTGAATTAACATATTTTTAATTATGTAGCTAACTTAGACTTCCTTCTCTGCAGGATCGTCGAATTACTGGAATTAAGGAAGGGCTTAACATGCCATCTAGAGGTTTGTTCCTTAGCTGTTCCAATTTCACTTCCATTATGTTGTGGTTCACAAGAAGGCAAGTGGTAGAGCATTATTATGATATTATTATTGCAGTCTATGCCATTCTGGGTCATCTTAGCCACAAAAATCTGAGATAGAAGTGTTTTCTCTCCTAGCTAGTGAGAGCACATTCCACATGTGCAATTTTCCCGTAAAATTTGAAGGGCTCGATTTAGTTTATTCCATCTCCAATGTGGACTTCGTTTTGAAATTGAGACTTTAAAGATTGACTTCAAAAGTCAATATGGAGTTTTTTTGTGGAATAGAGGGAAACATGTTAAGGTTCTCGTTTAACATGTTACACCCAATGCTTCAAGTTTCCCACACTATCTTACCAACTCCAACTGGCATTCAACTTTATATACCTATAGGCGACTTTAGTCATTTATTCTTTTATTTGGATAACTATGATGCGAGTATGACAATTTTTCTACCATAAATATGTTGAGGTTGAATTTCATTGGTGATAGGGACTAAATCTGAACCTCAGAGAAAGGGCAAGAAACGGACACGAATATAAGGGACGGTCTCCATTCATCAGTGATCGCCGAAGGTAACTACCAAATTAGGTTTCCGTTCTCCAGAACATGCATTAAGACAGATTAAATCCAGGACAGCTGTTTGTTCACGAGACAAATTAATTAGCTGAAGCTGCACACGCTTTTCAGAACACAAACTCAGTTCGTGAAGAATTTTAATTGTTGCTGTGTCATTTTAGGAGAACATGTTTACAAGATACATCCTCCGTTCACAAAATAGAATAAAATAAAAAAAGAAGACACCTTTTGACTTTTTGAAGTCAATTTTGCGAAATTCTAAACCTAAAATTTATATGAATTAGTTGAAGTTTTGAAAATATTAAAATATTTCATTATATGTGTTTTTTTTTGCATATTTACAATATTCATGATTGTATTGATAAAATAGAAATAACTGCAAAAAGGTCAAATGTATCTCTTTTTAATAATGGGAGTATTAATTTTTGTATTTTACTAGCGATAATGGTTTTTCATTTGGATCATTCAATTCCATTAGTTATACTGACCTTCACATCTAAACTAGGTATCACCGGAGAATGTCATTTGGATTGAATGACTCTCAATTGAGAGATCCTTTCATTATATAGAAATCTTTAGAGATGTACATGACTGATTTTCAGTAATTACAGAGAATTAATTCTAGCTAATTTCTAGGGATTTAAATCAAACTATTAATTACAAATATT